>KV417302.1:93022-278317 GCA_001630345.1 Calocera viscosa TUFC12733 | reverse complement strand
TCCTTGTCCTTCCATCATAAGAGCAAGCTGGGTGAGGTGACCGCGATTCTGGATAGGGGCACAGCTGTGAACCAGCTATTCGAGGTATGCATCTACTACAGTACCAGCCCGATCACTAAGTCACCGAACCCCGCAGATGTTGTTGTTTTGGGTGGTTCCCAATCTCGGAGATTTGGTGGTCGCAGTGCTTTTCACTCTCTTCTTCTTCGGCCCAGACATTGCCGCAGTCCTGGCCTGCGTAATGGGCCTGTACGTTGTCGTGTCCTCGTTTATGGTACACTGGGAAACGCGCGTGTACCGTGAGCTGAACGACCGTTACATCGCCGCAAGCGGCATTCGCAGCGACTGCCTGACAAACTACGAGACGGTCAAGTATTTCACCGGAGAGGAGCATGCCAGCAAGCGGTATAGAGAGTCGGTGAACAGCTACCAGAGTGTGAAGGTCAAAGTAAACCGTAAGTTCATTCCACTAGTGTACAACCGTCTTGCTCTGATCCCCGTCAGTCATTAGCAACTTGTCAGGTTTCCTCCAACGCGTCATGGTTACCCTCAGCTTCATACTTGGATCCCTTATCATTGTCCAAAAGATAACGTTTGGGCGCGCGACACCGGGCAGCTTCGTCGTCTTCATCACCTACCTCGGCCAACTGACCGGCCCACTCTTGGGCCTTGGCCACATGTATCAATTTCTGAGAGAGTCGCTGGTCGATACTGAGAAGCTCATCGAGCTCCTCAATGAGCCTGTGGACGTGCAGGACAAACCAGGCGCGGAAGACCTGGTCGTCAAAGACGGTGTGATCGAATTCGAGAATGTCAGCTTCAGCTACAACGACAGAAAGGGACGGGCCGCCGTTCTGAACGTCTCGTTCATCATCCCGAAGGGGAAGCATGTTGCCCTTGTTGGCGAGAGCGGCAGCGGGAAGAGCACTATCATGCGCCTGCTGTTTAGGTTCTATGATCTCAAGGAGGGCGAGGGACGCATCCTCATAGACGGCAAGGACATTCGCGACATCACGCAGAAGAGCCTGAGAAGTAATATTGGGGTGGTGCCTCAGGACTCTGTAAGACGCAATGTTGCGAGAAGCCGAAGGTCTGCTGAACAGATTGTAGGTGCTGTTCAACGAGACTATCGCCTTCAACATTGGATACGGCAAGTTCGACGCTACTGAGGAGGAAATCGAAGCCGCTGCCTGCGGAGCACAGCTTCACGAACGAATCATGTATTTCCCCGATCAATACCAGACCGAGGTCGGCGAACGTGGTGTGAAGTTAAGCGGCGGGGAGAAGCAGCGCGTTGCTATTGCGCGGATGCTGCTCAAGGACCCTCCCATTCTGATTCTGGACGAGGCGACCAGCGCGCTGGACACGACGACGGAAAAGGAGATTCAGAAGGCGCTTAACAATCTTGTTAAAGGAAGATCCTCGCTGACAATTGCCCATCGCCTTTCGGTAAGAAAAAGGTTGCGTTCCGGATTAGCTTCATTGGAGGCTGACATTCTGATTAACTTTCGAGACTATTGCAAATGCCGATATGTAAGTCTGATCTGAATTCTTGACTGTAAACCTACTTATATTATCCGTGCTGTCTAGGATTCTCGTTCTGAAAGACGGGCAGATCATCGAACGCGGCTCACACAGCGAGCTGCTCAAGATGAGCGGTACATTCGCAGAGATGTGGGCAGAGCATATCAAGGTGGAAGAAGATACCCACGCTCTCAAAGCATAGAATTAGGACCAACGTACCGCAATGCAGTTAGAGGGTGGCCAGTAAGGTGGTCCCGAGGCTATGTCTAGGTCCGCATTCAATGGAAAAACTGGCGGAAGAACGGAGGCTCTTAGACCGTAGTACATACCCCCCTCTTGACTCATCTCGTGTGGGTTCGACGACGCCGCCTATGGCCCTCTCTCAGCAATGAAACTAAAATAATGTTACCTCGAAGAAACAGTATTTGTACCCGGTGACTTTGACACAACATTACAAAGCTCTCAACAATGAACCCCGATAATGTGTCGGACAAAGTGGTCCCGAGCTTAATCTTAAGTCTTCAGGGAACCCTGCCGTCGCCCGCAACCCATGCTTTTCTTCCTTAAGAAGCATCTTGCTGCAAGGTTAAATAAAAAGGAAAGTCTCCCGAGGGACTAGAACACCCGCACAACCGGCAACGTCGGGCCTCGCGTCTCTGGTACGGAGGGCTCTGTGCCGTTAAGCCATGCGGGTGCTACCTGACATAGATGACTTTGTTACCGTTATAGGTTGTATTCTCAATCTTGAACTAACTTCTCCTGTGCGCAACTTGGATTTCTCCCCCCGCTTGACGCTCCCTTCCACGTCTCTTTGTTGGATGTTGATAATTAGATTGGATTGCAGGTGATTAGATGCATGTGTTCGTAAACATGAAAGCAATGTCTCCCCTCCGCCCTCCCGTCCAGCCCGCTGCAGCCTCCGGCCTACGCCTTAGACGACCTAACCGCATCCACATCCTCCAACATGCCCTGGATCATATACACGCTAGGGGCAAACGGCCAGTCGACGAAAGCGTCCACGACCTGGGTCCACTCGTGTACCTCGAGCTCCTTGACCAGCTTGCTCGTGTCGAACTTCAGCTGTTTCAGCAGGCTCTTCCCGCCCAGGCCGAGCCGGTCGATCGCCTCGCTCACCGGCTGGGCGCGGGAGACGAACATCATCCTTGTGACATAGTCCCAGTGATCCAGCCCTGCACGGCGGACGACCTGCTCTGTGCGGGGGGTGAAGGATGCTGAGACGTACGGGTGGCCGAGCTGCTTGCCCTTGTTCCGAGCTGTGATGTCGCTGATGTGCACTGCGGTTTGGGCCCGGCGCAGGTCTTGCTGGCTGGGTGAGGGGTGGAAGTGCGCTGCGTAGGGCTGGAGCGTGGCGAGCGGCAGGCTGAGGCGCGTGTGGCACGTCGCTTCAGTCATCACAGTTAGCTTGCACCGGGTGGGGTCGAGAGGCTTGGCGCTCAGGCGCTGCACACTGTTAGCACGCATGTGCGAGAAGGAGCGAAGCACGTACATCCCAGAGACTGTACGGGAGCAAGAAGCCCATCGGCAGCCTTCCATACTGAAACAGCCACGCGCGATTCGGCGCAAAGCGGAGAAACTGGCTCATAAGCTGTTCGGAGCCTATCGTGAGTGGCATCCTGCACATGAGCTGCAAGCCCGGATGCACCTCCTCCCACGGATGGCGCGCCACGTCCGCCATGAGCGGGGAGGCCATGAGGTCGCTGTACGTCTCCCAGCGGAAGGGGTTGGCGCGGATTATGTGTAGGCGCGGGTCGGCGGCTGCGAGCGGCTCGAGGAAGGGCAGCAGGCCGGGGGAATCTTCGATCGCTATTACGCGTTTGACCACGCTGGGGGGGTGCTCGAGTAGCGCGCGGGTGAGGCTGCCTACGCCTGGGTATGCTGTCAGCTGCGGTGCGGGGGGACGTGGACGGAGGAGACGCACCAGCGTAAGGCTCGATGATGACTTTCCCCTCTCCCCCTCCCCCTCCGTCGGGAGTGGTGATGACAGGCGGCGCCCACTGGCTCGTCAGCACATCCTTGAACGTCGCATCCTTCTTCCTCAGCTCGCCGCTCCCGTCCCTGAGCCAGTTGGCGACGACCAGCCGCGCCCTCCCGGGGTCTTTAAGGAGCACATGATACTTCGTCCCCGCGCCTACCTTGAGGTTCTGGTCCCACGTATCGGGAACAGGTAGCTGGGGGAGCTGCCCCTGCGCCTCGCCGCCGGCGGGCCAGCCCTCCTGCAACACCTGTACGACCTTCCCCGCCTTCTCCAGATCCCCCTGCGTCATCCCCTCCATCTCCCCGAGCGCCTTCCGAGTCTTATAATGCATCGTCCCATGTCTCTCCTCGAACGAGACATGCCTCGTCGACCTGCGTTTCTTAGGCACGCCTTCAATCGGCTGAGCAGGCTTCGGCAGACGCCTGGGCCCGCACTTCTTGGGCACAGTGGCCTTGAGAGGTGGTAGAGGGCCGTTTTTCCCGAGCCGGGGGGGAAGGGGCGGGGAGACGATCGTTTCGGGGGTGTAGGGGATTGGCTCGGGCTCGGGAGAGCGCCGGCGCGCGCGGGCGGTGGATAGTGGGCGAACTGGGCGGCTGGTGCCGGCGACGCGGGCGGATGCGCATGTGCAGCGGGCGAGACCGGCACGGCAGGCAGAGAGGAGGGACATGGGTCTCCCAACTCCTTCGAGGGCCGCACGCAGCTTGGTGGTTGGAGGGCGCTGGGATTGCTGCCCAGCCCAGGGTCCACCAGAAATTTAGCAGGTGGGATTACGTAATCCCATGAGGTAAAGCGCGAGTGCCTCCGCCCGACGGTGACCCTGACACGTCTCGTCCCTTCCCTTCCCTTGAGCAGTCAGCGCTGCAGGCGACAGCAACATCAACATGGCCGACGTCCTCCTCCGCGTCCGGAACGCCCTCTCGCGCGCGGCCTCGGGCCTCGTATCGGGGCACAAGCTCGCGTTCTACGGCCTCGCCTCCGTCGGCCTCGCTGCGAGCGCGGTGGTCCGCGCACACTGGCAGTACTCCAATTTCTATAGCGCCGCTGTCTTCCTCAGCAGGAGCGCGGGGAGCGTGTTGGTGCGTTCAACAACAGCAACAACGTGAGGTTGTGTAGGGGCTGATGCGAGGCAGGCGCTGGCTAACTTGGGGTTCTTCTGCACCCTCATATTCGGGAGGATAATGCAGCGGATCTTCTTCGGCCCCCTGCGCCCGTCCGAGGTCGAGGTGCGTCCCCCCATTCCCATTCCTCCTCTCTTACTGACGCTGACCGCATGCAGCGGCTCTACGACCGAATCTGGTACTTCCTCACCGAGTCCCTTCTAGCATTCACGATCTTCCGGGACGAGTTCGACACGCCCTTCATCCTCCAATTCGGCGCACTGCTCTTCCTCAAGAGCTTTCACTGGATCCTCGGCGATCGGATTGAGTGGATGGACCAGATCCCCTACCCTGGCCCGGCGATGAGCTTTCACGTACGGACGAACGTGTTGTTCTTCGTTCTGTGGACGGCGGATCTGGCGATGCTGGCGGTGGCGGTGGAGAGCGTGCTGGAGAATGGCGTGGGGGGCGTGGTGCTGTTTGGGAATGAGGTGCGCCATCCCTATCCCGGTGTCCCCATTCTGTCGTGACTGATCGACCGCGTAGTACGCGATCCTCGCGGCAACATTGATCAACTACATGCTCCGCTACCTGATCGTCTCGTACGATATCCGTCGAGCAGCCCGGCGAGGAGGGGAGAACGCGCCTCCCTGGCAGGACAAGAGCATGTGGATCTTCTACACCGAGCTGTTCACCGGTGCGTCCCCCCCCACATCCCATCATAGCAACCCCCGTCCAACGCTGACGCCCGTTCCCAGACTTCCTCAAGCTCCTCACCTACCTGCTATTCTTCATAATCGTGCTCACATTCTACGGCCTCCCACTCAACATAATCCGCGACGTGTACATGACCGCGCGGTCGTTCGTGACCCGCGTAAGGGACCTGATCCGATATCGCTCCGCAACGCGAAACATGGATTCCCGGTATCCGAACGCGACTGCTGCGGAGCTGGAGGCTGCGGGGGATCGGACGTGCATCATCTGCCGGGATGAGATGCATGCTGCGGAGCCGGGGACGGGGGCAGCGCAGGAGGCAGCGCATGCGCAAGGAGTGGTCGCGGCAGACGGGCCGAATATGACACCGAAGAAACTGCCTTGCGGGCATGTGTTCCATTTCCAGTGCTTGAGGAGCTGGCTGGAGAGACAGCAGAGCTGTCCTACTTGGTGCGTTCGCTTTTCCTCACACTCTTGTGCTACGCTCGGTCTGATGGTGTGCAATGCGCATGGCAGTCGCCGAACAGTGCTCGAACCCTCAGCGCCCACACCTCCAGCCCCCCAGCCCGCAGCAGCAGCAGCAGCAGCAGCACAACCAGCCGCCCCCGCACCGGGCAACGCACCAGCACCCCCCGGGGCGCCGAACGCGATCCTCCCCCTCATGTGGCAGTTCGGAGGACTGGACCCTGCGCTGGGGCTGGGGGCGTTCGGCGCGTGGGGTGGGGCACTGGCTGGCCAGCCGGGGCAGCAGGAGGGGCAGCAGCTTGCACAGGCACAGGCGCAGGGTGGGGAGACGCCCGCGCCGACGCCTACGACCCCTGGGAGTACGCAAGGGGAGACGACCGAGCGCGCGCAGGAGGAGCTGGACCCAAGGAGAGCTGCTGCGCAGGCGGCATTGCGCCGGATGGGGATCCGGCCTGCTGAGAGTCCCCCTGCTGTTGCGGCCCCTCCGTCTGCCGGGCCGAGCACGCCCCCGCCCGCGGCCCAGCACCCGGGCTTGCACAGGCTCCATAGTACACCCGCGCTCATCCCCCTCTTCTCCCCTAACTCCGCAGCTGCCCTTCCACCGCTCTCCTTCACTTCCCAGCAATTCCCTTTCCAGTTCCCATTCTCCCCCGCTTCGGGCTCAAGCCCCGCCACTCCGGTTGCACGGCGCGGCACCCTTGACCCCGGGAGGCTAAGCTTGGAGGAAATGGACGACACCCTCCAGACGCTCGAGAGGCTGCAGGGCGTTATATGGGAGAGCGTGGAGGAGCTTGTGAGGGTCCGGAGTAGGCTCGCGGGGTTGGTGGGGGAGGAGGAGCGGCCGACGGGAGGTGGACGGGGGCAGGGAGGCGGAGGTGCAGAGAGTGCGAGAGCGAGTGGGAGTGGGTCGGGCAGCAGAGGTATGGATCAGGAGGATGTGAGGAGGAGCTATTATTCGTAGCGCTGGCTGCGTGATGATCGATGTGCGTGGTAGAGGGGGTCAATGATACGCCGACTACTCTATTGGTTTGCATGATCGCGCCGGCTCGCCTCATGATCCATGCTGGCAACAAGAGAACAGCTTTTGAGTTGTGCAATCATCTGCTACTTCAGAAACACTGTACTGTACAAACTATGGCTTCGCACCCTCCAACGCCGCTTTCACCCTCGCACTCACGACAGCAGCAGCCACGTCCGCCTTATCCGTCCCCTCCCAAAACTTCTTCATCACCCCGCCCATACCGACCTTCTCCCCCGCAGCGCGCATCTGCTCCAGCACGGCGGCGATCCGGCTGTCGACTTCTGCTTCGCTGAGCTGCGGGGGGACGAAGGACTGAAGGATCAAGATCTCGGCTTGGGATTGGGAGACGAGGTCCTCCCGCGAACCGGCTTGGTACTGCTTTATAGCATCCTCTCTGAGATTTCCGGGCTCAGTCAGTGCATGTAAATCGGGGGAGGGAACCAGAAGAACATACCGCCGTGCGATCCCTTGTTGTAGCGCCCTGACAACCTCAGCCGGCCCTACCGGCTCGCCAGACTTGCTCGCCTTGTCCGCGTTCAGAATCTCGGCCATCACTGACTACCCAATCCTTCAGCGTATCATTCGGAGGGGGGAACAAGAACTACAATCTGCGCACCCGGATGACAGTAGCCTTCGCACCGTCCCTCGCCTTCATCGCTTCCTTCAGAGATGACTGGAGCTTGGCGCGCAGGGAGGGCGCGGAGGATGAGGCGGTCGTGTTCCATCGCATCGACAGTGCAGACCGGCACGTAGCTGAGCGCGTTGACCGGACTAGTAATGAGCGGTACATTATTGTTGGGAATCGCAAGGTGAGTGCGCTTGCCAAACGACTGGACAACCCGAAATTTCGGCCTCGAAGACCCTTGAATTCGGAGCCGAATGTTTGGCCGAGGAATGGCAAGGGACGCGCTCTCGCGTAGGTGCATAGGAGCCATCACGATCACGACCGATACCCCTGCTATCCTTTCAAGCCCGTTAATCCAATTCTCTACTACGAAAGGCTGAGGTAATATGAGCCAGAAATACGCTGGTCTACCGGACATTGTAAGCGGTCTTGATCGAGCGTGACCATCCCGCACTGATAGAACGTCAGGACGCGTTGCAAGACGTGTACGAGACTCTCTCACCGCCCGAGTCACCCATTCTTGTATGTATGCCCATTGCCTCTCTCTTCATTTTTGTTCTGAGGGAAACGCAGAAAGACGAAGATGACCTCGATGAAGCACATATCCGGGCCCTCCGTCTCCAACGAGAACAGGAGAAGGAGGCAGAACGCGAAGCGCGTCGCGCAGGCGGACGACTAGGTGGAGATCAGGGCAGAAAGGTGCCTATCGAAGAGCTGGAAGAGATCGAATGGCAACCTGGAGTGAGCGTGGAGCAGGGCAAGAAGAGATGGAGGAAGCGGGAACGGGAAGGTCAGCCGCTCCGGACCACCGGCAGCGGACATTGCTGATGAACCGCAACAGCGATCAGAAAGGCAGATATAATTGCCACCTTCGAGCTGGAGGAGACGCCGCTCCAGCGCTTTGCTCGGCTCCAGCAAGAACTGGCCGACCTCGAGGAGCATGTCTCCAAGCGGAGCCTGTCCAAAGGCAAAGCACGATTGGAGAATGGTGACAGTGAGGGATTGGCCGAGGGGGGGATGATGCATTCCCTGCTTGAGCTACGGGAGCGGCTCGGGAAGCTGGAGGGTGGGGGAGAGCTCCAGGAAGAGGAGGAAGAACATATCGACATTGACGAACAAGGCGAAGCGACGAAAACCAATGGGGACGCACATCCTGCCGAGGGTCATGACAGACGAGCGTCTACGAGTAGCGAGAAGGGCAGCGTGGATTTTGTCGCCCTGGATCGCAGGCTGTTCCAAATCGAATCTTTGCTTGGTTCAAACACCATTTCAAGTGTGCGTACTTTTAGCACTTGAATCGACTATTACTGATCGAGTGTGTACAGAGCGAACCCCATCCGCCACCGCTCGTTCCCACTATCACTCGTCTTTCATCGCAGATCTCCCTTCTCACCCAACCTCGTCATATGGATGGCCTCTCGCGTCGACTGAAGACGCTCCTCTCCGACTTGGAGCGATATGACCAGCACGTGCATCCGAGCCAACAAGCGCCAGCGGCGAACCCCGGCTGGCCCACTGGCAGATCGCGCCAGCCCACCGGTCCAGCGCAAGAGGAGAAACCAGCTCAGCAAAACACGCAGCAGCTCATGCAGTTCCTGGGTCGATTGGACCCTCTCCTTCCGACCTTGCCGCCGCTGCTTCTCCGCTTACGAAGCTTGTCGGCACTTCATGCGAGCGCTGCAACGTTCGGTAGCCGGCTCAAGGAAGCTGAAGAACGGGAAAAGGCTATGGAAGCTGGGCTGGAGGAGCTGGAGGCAGCGGTGGACGGGCTTGAGAAAGGGATGGGCGAGAATCGGGATAGGGTAGAGAGGAATGTCAGCGTGTTGGAAGAACGTGTGCAGGGGCTAGTAGGGAGGCTGGAAGCGCTGGAAGGAGCTCCGGAGCAGTAGGGTGCGTGGGACTCTCGACGACTTTGGATGACTTAATTCACGAGTTTCACTCTTCTCTATGCCCATATCAGCACGGCATTCATACTCATTATAATAACATGGACCTCTGCGCGTGAATTCCCGCCTGAGCATTCACAAGCCGCCGTCGGGTGGAAGAACGCTGTGTTCCGACCAATGCAAAACAACATAATCGGCCTGTGACGGGAAGAAATGAACGCTGACTTGCACCATGAGCATAACGTGATATTGCCTAGGCATTCAGGTCTAGCTGTGATACTCGTCACACCGAGGTTACATAATACAAGTAATGTGCTGAACAAGAAAAGAAGCACCTCCGGGCTGGAAAGTGGGGTGAAATGAAAGAACAGTTGGGTGCCTTGTCCGTCAGGCCTGGTACGCTGACCGGTAGTTTCCGTTATTCGGGGCCCCCGAATGAGGAGGCTAGTACCACATGAGTGAGCACGCAACGCCTCACAGATAAAAAGTTCACTTACGTGATGATTGCCCCAGGTATTCGCACCCCAACCCATGGCTGACTCCGTGGCTCTACTACCCGCATACTGCAACCCTTCATTCATAGATGCTTGACCCGCCCAAGCCCCACCCTGTGCGACGGCATTGCCCGGAGCATACCATGCCTGTTGCACGTTTCCGGCATGACCGGTGGCGGCCGCTGCGATGCCGTGAGACGTATGGCTCACACCGTTCACGAAACCGTTCGCGGCGCTGGAGACGTCGAACTGGACCGGATGTGTTGCGGTTGTACTGGCCAAGGCGTGAATTGCCGGTGTCGCAACCGGCGCAATGGCATGCTCTAGTCCCAAACCGATCCCTCCTCCTGCAAAGATTCCTCCCATGTGCGTTCCAAAGGGGATAATCCAGTCGCGTGCCGTGGCCTCGAGTGCCGGGAGCCCACGAAGATACATCTCGTATTGGAGGAGATAAAGCTTGTCTTTCTCGATCGCAAAGGCTCGTGCAGACAACGCTGCACCACCCAAAGAAAGACCGAAGGTGAATGGGGCGGCGGCCACGCTGGCTCCGATCCCAGTGGCCGCTCCGATCTTGTTTCGGCGCTTGCCTTGTTCTTTCAGTTGCAGCTCATGGTGAGGGAGTGTACGAATCTTCTGCCAGTAGGCATTTCGGTCAAAGTGGAAATATTCGGAGATCTCGGGCATGGGGAATTGTGGTCAACTGGGGGAAGAGGGTGGGGACGCTTTACCGGTGCCCACTATTTAGCAGATCTCAACCAGGAACCGGGTGCGGGATTATGTCTCTTGCACAGGTAGCCTGAACGGCGTTTGCCGATCAAAGCGTTCCTCTTGCAGAAGAAACCGTGGCTTTCATACGCACAGAGTCCCAGAAAAGAGACGCCCATCCCGTTTCTGAGCAGATATATGGCGACGCACACTGCAATGCACCCTTGTCCCAGTTACCAAAGAGTGTTTCCATGGTTGAAGCTCGGAAGTGCTGCATCTGTGGCATCCATCTTTCAGCCACGGCGCTTAAGTCCCGCGCCCGCGAGCACGGAAAAGGTGGCCAAACCCTATCTGTTCCCCTGACATAGTCAGCTGGACCAAGCTTTTCCCGGAAACATTCCAGGGCGGGCTGCTAAATAGACGCTGGTTGTTCCAGCAGGGTCAGTCCAAATGTCTTTCCATTCAGTTTACAACTTCCCCCATCAAACACTCCGAAGTACAACCAGCCGGGAATTCCCCCTGTGTAGGCTTCTATGGTCATGTCTAAGTGAATAGTTCTCAACAGGCAGTTTGCTCATGGACGGGACGTGATCTAGACTTGTTAGGCGCCGTACCATGCAATGATGTTAAGCCTAGTCCGATTCAGTGCCCTATCATCTCGGCAAGGAAAGGAGTGGATTGATCGGTCAGGGATGGGGGTCTGTGCCGACCCGATGGACGGGAATGCAGCTGAGGCCTGACAGAGGCGCTATCTCCTAATGCCACTGTTTCGGAAGTCACTTCGGAAGTTCTCTGTACAGTAACAATTCTAGGAAGAATCGCTTCTGTATTATCAGCCAACAACGGAAAGGCGGGTTTCTTGCAGAAGGCTCGCTTTCTATGTAATGCCTGATACATGCTTGAGACCGGTACAGAACTGCACCTCGCTACTGGTATAGGCCCATATAAAGAACCAGAATAGCTGGAGCAGCTCAATGTTTCTGCACGAATGACACTCTTGTAGGGTAGTCAGGCACCCGTTCGAGGACTCAAGACGCACTCTTAATAGCTTACTGTACATTGATGAAGCGTTATAACTCGTTTGAACAAAACGTAACTTGGTACTCTGATTGCAACCCGTGGTCATCGATCGATGAAAGCGCCGATGGCACCACAGTCGTGCGGCAAGGCCAGCTCGAGTTGTATCATGAGATTGATGCGGAGTGTAACAAATTAGCAATATGATAGGTAAGTCGAACAATCCCGAGCATACAAAGTACTGGGGATAGGGAGTCCAGGTGCTCAAATATTAGCGCCAACGTTGGGAACAGCCTTCTCCAGCGCCTCCATCGTCTCATTCCAAATCCTGGGCTGCAACTTCTGGCCTTCTTGGTTTGTGACTATGTCGCCATAGCTGCATAGCCGAGTCAATAAGCTGGGCCGGCATACTTAAGAGTATCGTGCTCACGGGGTCAACTTCATTTTCTCGTACCACAACCCGTGGCTCTCCTTTGCAACTGTTGCAACGGCATGAACATGGCAAGCCGCGCCCTTTTCCACCGGATTGGCCATAATGGTATACAGAATCCACACGACGGGCTGGGCATACCAGGGCACCTGGCGGGTAAGTTCGGTCTTGATCATGCCGGGGCAGACACTATTGATGATGACCTTGTCGGAACTGACGCGCGTGCTAAGTTCGCGTAGGAAGAAGATGATAAGAAGCTTGCTGAGGCCGTAGCGGTCCATGGTGGAAAAGGTCTTCTTGTCATTGAGCGATGCCAAATAGTTGTAGTCGTCCGGCGGACACGCTTTCAGCGATTCTACGCGCCCATGCGATTCACTTGTAACGATCATAAGTCGTGCAGTATGCTCTGGGGTGGTGCTGCTCTCGAGCAGCGGAAGGAGTAGCAGAGACAGCAAAGCGGTCGAGAAGTGGTTGACTTGGATAACTGCCTCGTTCCCGGTCGGCGCTAGTTCGAAATTCAAGTTGGCAATACCAGCATTGAGTATGGCGACATCCAGTCTCTCTCCAGCAGTCTTCCGGTCGGATTTGAATTTGCTGGCGAACGCGGTGACGCCGTCCCATGTCGACATATCGAGCTGGTACACCTTCACGACAGCATTTGGGTTCTTTTGCTTGACTACGGGGTCGGCGAGCAGCCTTTCACGTGCCGTGTCGCCCTTCGCGGTAGTGCGGACCGCCAGGTAGACCGGCGACGCGCCGAGCTGCAAGGACAACAGCGCGGCCGAATAGCCTAGTCCGACATTCGATCCAGTGATGAGGACAGAGCGGCCCTCAAGGGTCGTGCTCTTGGGAAGGTCAGGGATGGACATGCTACGCAGTACGTTTGAGTGATAAGATGACTCGCAAAAGGACGGCTTAAAGGGTACTTATATTGACAGTCGTCGAGAAAATTCAGGAACGCAATCTGAGTTGGCATTGAGTAGGGAGGCTCGGTGAGGACAGCCCCACTGGGCAGGCCCATCCGCGGCCCACCAATCCTCGGTGGTACTCGGAAGCGGTGCGTGCTTTTACAGTGACGTAATTGCTGTGCTATAAAATGGATACATTGGTGCTCATGCAAGCTGGATGCGAAGCTGAAACCCGAGCAGTATTCCGGCCAATGTGATGATATTCCAGGGCCCAAACCACGTTAAGGAGGTGCAGAAATAAGTATCTGGTATGTCATGTTGATACACAATGAAAACGAGTAAACAAGAACAAGTAAGGTGTGTCGATAAACGAAAGTCAAAGCTCTATTCGGGCATCATAGTCGTAACATGCCCATCACGACTGTGTAAAGGCATTAGGAAAACAAGACACAAATACACGTCTGCTCCACAACATTTCGGACGTCTACTATAGCCTGCCACACTACATAATAGTTCAACCCTGAAAAACCAAAAAAATCGAAAGGAGGGGAGGGGACTTGGCACACCGTTCCACTTCTGGATGTACAGAATTCGTGATTTCAACCCAAGAGATTGGCATCGGAGGATCTCCTCTGGCGTTTCATAGACAAAGAAGCCGCACCAGCACTGCCCGGCTTGCCTGGAGCAATGGTCCGGGTGCTGCTGGCGCCGAGGCTGGTGGATAGAGGGCCTGGAAGGCTGTTCCGCTTTGCGTGAGAGGCTGCGATTCGAACCGTGCTAGGAGTAGCAGTGACGCCAGTCTTGCGCGTCGCAGCTCCTCCAGGTTGACCCGAGGTACGATTCCTGCCATGTATTCAGCACAAGATATGATGCAACGGTGAATCTGGCAAACCTCTTCTTAATCACATCAGTCTTGAGCGATAGCGGGCGAACAACGCCGTGGAGTTTCTGCAACGCAAGTTAATGGATGAAAATGGACCATAGTGCCAAATACGCACAAAGAATAGTCCACACGCATTGCACAGCGGATTTCCTTCCGCATCTCTCCTCCAGAGCGGCGTGTTCGTCGTCTGACAATTTGTGCAGACCGTCGGCAATCCCTCTCCGTCGTCACCTGCGCTCGATCCCGTAGTCACAGCGGAGGCCGGGCTCTTGGCCGGTTCGGCAGAACTCGATTTCTTTGGAGCCACCAGAGGTCCGCTTGACTTCTTCTGGTGCGCAGACTTGCCGGATGAGCCTGCGGCCTCCACAACGCGCTTTGTGCTGGCAATCTTGCGATTCTGGCTTTGTACACCCGCACGGTGAGCAGCCTTGCCAAGAGCTTGGGCGAGACGACTGGGCGCAGGAGCGGAGGACGGATATCCACCGATAGGCTCGGGAGAAGGCGTAGATGTCGTATTGAGACCAGTTCCCCATTCGTCACTGGGTGGGCTCGTCTGATACGCGCCTGCACTGCTGCCAGCGCTGCCGCTGTATGCAACCGGCGACTGGTTGGCAAGGATCTGGGTGGGATCGACGTGCGTGTAATGCGTCTGCGACGGGTCCTCCATGCCGACACCGGGGTAGAAGAGGGACATCATGCCTTGCTGATCGTTGTTGTAGCCGCCCATGCCGCCATGATACGACGACGGGTGCACAGGCGAGATCGGCGAGGCAGAGGCGGTGGTCATCCTGGCGACGCCGTCCGCCAAAGCGTTGGTAGCAGTGTTGGCGCTTCCCACATCAAGATGTTCGAGTGTGGGAGGAAGGGGCACGAAGCCGGTCGAAGGTGACGAAGTATACGACACTGGTGCGGAAAATGACGTGCGCATGGCGTGATGTTGCATGTCAGTTGTCGAAATCGGCGACATCATGTCTGCTGAATGCATGTCAAACATCCCCTCGTACGGATTGGGGACATGGAAGTCGAAAGAACTGGAGATCATGAGATTCTCTGGCTGCAGAGATGCCGCGGAGGGTTGTTCCATGGCGTCGCCTCTGAACTCGGCCTCCATCGGCATAGGATCCGCGCGGCGTTTACCCTATAAAAGAAGCATCAGAATGGGTTCACGAGGAGAGGGGCAGACAACACGGCGCACCAGTGTTGTCTTGGGGGACTCTGGTCGCCCATTCACCTGATGACGGCCCGGCACATCAAATATCCCCGTCTTCGGCACGGTATGGTCAAAGCTCGTCTTGCGCACGACACGCGGGAAGGCGGGCTGCCTGCGGTTGCTTGGACCGGGGTGCGATCCTCCCCAGCTGGTGCCTGGGTAGATGCCGAATGCTGGAAGGGACCCGGGTTGGGCGGCGCTGGGTGGGAGGCTGGGAAAGACGTGCTGGGCAGACGCGGGCATCGAAATCATCCTGTGGTGGGCGAGGTGGTCGATATCGGACGCGACTCCTTGGTGATCGAAGCCGTATTCGTGTGCGGCTTCTTGCTGGAGGCGAGCAAGGGAATCACGACCAGCGGAAGCGGAGCCGGGGATGGGAATGCTGGCAGGCTTGCCGGAGCTATCGGACTTTGTTGTGGAGCCGGGGATGGGACGCCAGTTGCTGGTGGATGGCTCGACGGGGGAGTCAAATGAAGGGAAGAGGACACCCTCTGTCTGGCTGAGGAGGTTATGAGAGTGAGCCTCGGGGTGAGTAAAGGGATCGTATGGAAACATTGCGTTGGGAGGACGAGAGCGTGAACGGCTGGCAGCTCGGAAGTCGATGTCCATGGGGACCCGGGAGCGGGACCGGCTGATGGAGCGCCAGTCCATCTTATCGTCGTCGCTACATACGATAAGGCGACATCAGCTTCTTTTTGGATGACGCGTACGGGAAGACCGAAACTACTAACTCCGGTGATGGCTCCTCTCCCTCTACGCCGAATCCAACGACCTTCTTGCGTGGGTTGCCCTTGACCACACTGCGTCCGCGTTCCAAGGGGTCACCCCAGTCTACGGTTTTCCGGCCCATCGAGCCGAACGAGTTGTTAGTATTGGACCCAGAAGCAGACGGAACCGCGACGCCTGGTTCTTCTGATGTCTTCCCTGACACACTAAGCTGCGCGCGGGCATGATGTGCGGCCCCCTGAACACCCTTGGAGGCGCCCTTTTCCACCGTGCCTGAAGCGGCCTCGCCCGGCTGTTCTCTATCCTTGCCCTTACCCTTGGCGCCTACGCCGGCGCTCCTTCCCTTGTCAACCGCCGCCGGGCTTCTGGCCTCCTCCGCCGCCTGCGCCTGTTGTGCCTGCAACAGCGCCTTCTCCTCCGCCTCCTTCTTTTTAAGCTTGAGCGCCATCATCCGCCAGGTGAGGTTCTCCATCCGTTGCGCATGCTTGATGCTGCCCTTCTCGCGCGCATACAGCTTCCACACTTTCGTCGCGAGTGGGTCGTTCTCGGGGTTGTCGTTGTCGGAATTATCCCCCGCGAACATGTCGTCAAAGCTGAGCGAGAGATTGCCTGCGCGCGCCGTGCCGGGGGAGGGCATATCAAAGCCCATCCACGAGCGGTCGGACGTGCCGGTGGGAGGGGGGGATTCGAGTCCGAGAGGCGAGCCGAGGTCCCTCGTCTGACTCCTGCGGAACGCGTCCTCGTTCAGGAGGCCAGACAGGCTGGGGGACCGGCCAAAGTCCGGTTGGAACGTGGGGTTGTGCCCTGGGTGCGGGGTGATCGGGCTGTCGAGCGGTGTCTGGAAGGCGTGGGGCTGCATCGGACCCATATTCATGCCGCCAGGGAATTGCATTCCGAGCGCGGCCCAGTTGGGGTTGTTGTTTCCCTCTGACCAGCCCTCGAGCATCGGCAGGGAGAGCTGGCCACCCATGCCCTGCTGCGCCATTTGCGCCCCGAGCCGCATCACCATCTGCAGCTGCTGCGAGTACTGCGCGACGGGGCTCATCCCCATCGGGTCCGTGGAGAGTGGGGGGAGCTGGTTCGCGGTAGCGCTCCGCGGAAGGTTGACGGGAGGGAGCGGGAGTGGCTGGGGTGGCGCCGTGCTCGCGGGGGACGAGTCTGCCGGGGTGGACGGGACGGATTGCTTACCCCGACTGATCTTGGGGCTCGCGGGGCGGCTTGCGTTCGACCCGCTCGTCGTGCTCGGCGGGGTGGTCGTTGTGGACGCGGAGAGCTTTGTGGTCGGCCGCGCGGGCTTGGGCTGGATCGGTGCATACCGCGTTGTCCCAGACTTCTTCTTCTGCGGGGGTGCGGAGCCCGCGGGCGTATTATTCTGCGCCTGGGCTGCAGCGAGCATGGCGGGAATATCAAGCTGGGCTGGCATGGAGGAGGACGTGGGAAGGCTGTGGGGCGGGGTGGGAAGGGTGAACTGCTGTTCCGGGATCAGGGCTTGGTCCCAAACGGGTATAAGGCGGGGGGAGCGTACCTGCGAGCCCCAGAGGTAGCCCATTCCCTGCGCGGACTCCGCCGGGCTTTGCGGGACGTGCATGCTCTGCTGGGCGCCGTGCCCGTGCCCGTGCAGCGACTGCAGGAGCGGGAGCGCGGAGAGAGCCGCATCGAGGTCGACGCTGTCGCCGAACTGCTGGCGGACCTGGGCGAACGCGAGCGCGGCGGCGGCGGGGTTGGGCATGTTGGTCTCCGGGAGGGACCAGGGGAAGGGCACGTTCGGGATGCCGGACATACCTGCGCCTGTGGAGGGCGCGGAGGCGGCGCCCCCGCCCCCGCCGTCGGGCGAGGCGGCGCTGGAGGGCAGGTCGTGCACCGGCTTGCGCGCGGTCGACGCGGAGGGGTCCATTAGTTGAGGAGAAGAGAGGGGCGTTCGTGTGACTAATTGAGGGCCGTGGTTGAATTACTGTGTGTTGAGGTGCTGCGGGGAAGTCGGAGAGTGTCGCTGTAATTGAATTATAGGTGGAAGAGGGAGTGGGGGAGAACAGAGGAACGTGGTCTGACTGTGTTGTGGATGTTGAGAGGAGGGGAGGGAAGGACGAGGGCTCAGGGAGGGAGCGCCGAGGATGTCGATGCGGTCTCAGAGTCGACGGGACCTTCGCCGGCAGCCAATACAGTCGACCTCAAGATGCCGTTTACGGGCCGATCCGCGCTATCCACGCTCTAGATGCGTGCGATCCTTGTACGTCGTCGTCGCTGTCCAGATGGCTGTCCTCGTCGTCTCCCGTATGTGGTCTGTGCGTGGTTGTAAAGTCGAGTGGGAGAGGTCTCGGTACGACGGCTGTATTGGGCTCGACGCTGGAGGGGCTCAGTCGTGGGTCGCGGCGTTCCTCCCGCGGAGCCTCCATGCCGGGCCCGCCCGCCTGCTCAAGGGGGCCAATTTCGCCACTCGGCCCTTTGGCCCCTTTGCGCCGATTTCACCCTCCGTTGCCCCCGCTTCCCTCCTCCTTGTTGCCCACACCCACACACACTGAAATTTCTCTGCGACCCCTCGTAATACACTCTTTCGCCCAGTCCACTACAACCGGACCATCTACAGCGGCTCTCCCTCGCCCGGAGCATGAGCGCGCCTAGACCTCCGCACCACTGGGCTAATTATCCGAAAACTTTTTTTCGCACAAGGCGCTTGTTTCGCTTATTACAGAGTGGGGTGCTCATGCGCAACCACCCGACCGCCTCGTGCTGCAGCTACGAGGGTGGGAAAGCGGCAGCGGCCACGACGCCCCAGCCTCCATCGAGGAATGGGTGCTGACGTCGCGGCTGGCCGCGGCCGGCTTCGGCTCCGTTCCCACAGTAGTACTTTGTGCTTGACTCCATCCTCGGAGCCTTTACTTTCCCCGACCTCCTCGCGCGTGCCTTTGTGTGTGAATTGTAGGAGCCTCCCAAAAGACTGCTGTCTCAGAAAATGCGTCAAATATTTCATCCGTCGCCTCTCACGCTGAGAACGCCGCGCGGCGTTCCGTCCGGGTGTTCCCATCCCCACTGGTCTCACCGAACTCATCAGTAAGGATGATCAATAAAAAGGCCAGTCCTTCCAATCCCTCACCCTTTCATCAGCGTCGGCTTGTCTCACCCGGGCGTGCCACCAAAGAGCCAAGCGCACTGGCACCGGTAATACACTTCTATCCCTTACCCATCCTTCTCTCTGCAGACTAGGACCCCGAACGCAAACCGCGTGCCCAATTCACATGTGTTTCTCGTTTGACAGCTCGATCACTAAGGAAGCAGCTTGCACCCTGTGCGTTGTATGGCCGATCTATGGATCCAAATAGTGCTCGGATCGTACGGAGCGCCCCATTGGGCAATGCCCGCCTTGCCATTCGGTCCCTACTGTATTTTCAGTCATCGTGAGTCGTGAATGGTTGAATGGTGTTAACGCCGACAGTCTATTGTCAGACCGTCATGCATTCCAGAGCTGACAATGTGAATGGATGCCGACAATGTGAATGGGTGCCGACAATGTGAATCGTGCATTCAGCTCATCTGCCGAGAAGCAAGTTTGCACAAGACGATGCTGGCACCCACGCGCTGGCACCATCCCCGACGCAAAGAATGTAGAACGCCTCGTCCCGCGCCTTCCGGCTTGTGCTTCGCCAGATTTCAGGGGCGAGAAGCACATGAGCGGGCCGCCCGAAGCTCGAAGCCCGCGGAAGGCCCCGGGGGAAGAGGAGCCAGGGACCGACGCGAACCCAGAAGAATTGCCAGCTTCGGCAGGTCGGATGGCCCGGCGGCCGCTGCGATGGACGGTTTCAATTGGTGTTGGTGAGAAGTTGGCTGAAAGCGAATGCCGCGGTGGGCGGAAACGCTCTGATGTGCTGCTTCTTGAAACGTTGTCGCTGAATGGAGCGGGCGTATGACGTTATATGGCACCGGGGGGCCGCCCGGCCCAGAGGGATCACTCTCAGCGTCGCGCCCTGCTTTCCAACCATTCCTCCCTAGCTTCGGGTCACCTTTCTAACAGTAGCTAGTTTGACGCGGATCGAGTCCTCCGGCGACGAGATCGCTGGCAGAACACGCTCTGCGGGGCACTTTGCTGCGCCAGCAAAGCGGGCGTCTTCTCGCGCCCAGGAAGACGATAGGAACACGGGCCGCGCCTAGCCTTGGAAGGTACGTGGTCGAGACGGCGAGCCTCGAGGCTGGCGAGAGTTCTCCGTGGACCCTGTGCGTATTACCTTCGGTGGTGTACGGCTCCATCGGACGAGAGAAGTATTGATTTGGCACAATCTCGCCCAGGACCGTACGATAAGAGGACATCGAGCCAGCTACAAAAAGGTCACGGATCTGCCAGCGGCCACCCCGGCATTCTCATGTCACCCAACCTCTCCGCTTCGTCGCACCACACGTGAACCAGTCATCTGCCGATTGAACAGCGTCCCTTGCACAAGCTCTGCTTCCTAAACCGAGTCACCGCACGGCCCGCGGCGCCCAGAGAGGAAACCTCGCCGACCGCCCGGCGCCCGCGCCGTCTTAATGTTGATGAGGGGCAGCGCCGAGGACTTATATAGGGTCTTTTGGGCTCGAGCTGGCAGATGAGCGCCAGAAGTGGGGATGGCCAGTGAGGATGCGCGATGAGGCGAGAAGCGGACGACAGCGTGCAAGCTGGAGCAGCATATGTTGGTACGTGTGCTTACGTCCTGCATGGTCCGGATGGGGTGAAGACCGAGCGTGCCGAACGTGGAAATGGAAGGTTGGTAAGCCATCTACGGGCAGTGTGGTCCGTCGCGCAATGTGGTCCGTAACGCTGAGCGTATGAGTATGAAGAGCGCAGAAGGTCGTGGGGCACCTTCCGATGGCCCTGAAACGATGGAGACGATGAAGAGAGAAGTTGCCAGCGACGAGATCCGGACTGTGGCCCAGTCTGGCAACCTATAGACCCATCGGGAAAGTTGGTCCCTGGGCGACTATTGACTTGTAAACCACCAGAAGTCATGATGGTAATCGTCAGTAGGCCAGTGAAGATAGGATGCGAGTGGTTTTGCTGCGTGGTATGTCCAGAGCCCGAGTCTGTTTTGGAAGGAGCCGTGTCTCATCCGGCCGGCCGGATCGGAGTCTTTAAGAATTCGGCGGATTCACCGGCAGTTGCGAAGCAGTGCATCTGGAGTCGTACTGGCGGTCGCGAAGCAATGCCTGTTCACAGATGTGGTAGACCGGAGTAACCCCTGAACAGGATACAGTATTGCCCACGTAGGCGGAACTGAACGCAGAGCACCGTTTATACGTGGCATTTATCCGGGCGGTGTGGTATTGCACAGAACATTGGACGAAGCTGTCGGCTATTCGAGATGATGTTCAGCGCGGCCGACAATCAAGCAAATACATCGAGCTTGTCGCATTCAGACCTGGCCTAGACAGTACGAGGGGCTGGGCTTGGGGGTGTTCCGAGACATTTGATCTCGACATCTGTCAGCCAGTGACTATATGAACCTCCGGATTGGCATATCTGCCACATACCTGTACATGCCTTACTAACAGCCTGCCAGGACCACCACCCTGACTAGCAGAGCCTGATATTCGCGATCGCAGGCAAGCAGTTCAAGATCCGCCGTGCCCTTTCGGACCACTACATTAAGGAGCTCCTTTATTAAAGTCGAGGCTCATCTTTGTATTCCAGTATTTGATCGAAGAGCTATAATGAGTGAGAATACGACGGAAGACATATTTATTCCCTCGTGTTCTGATGTGCCGAATGGGGCACCTCCACCTGGACCCCGGAAGAACACCGATGACACACAGGGGCGTCGAGCTCGCCAGGGCGTCGCCACATTCCAAACCCACCAATCAGGCACATTGATGCCCCGATGCAGCACCCTTTCATTGCCACGGCATCGATAAACGCAGGGACACGAATGTGAGATGTCCAAGGTTTCGACTCGACGGTGGTTAGCTGGTGCGCCTGACGCTCACGTGGAGCTATATCACGCGCGCCAGTGGCACTGAGAAGGGCGGCAATTGGGCCGGAGGCAGTCGTGTCACGAAACTCTATCCGGCACTCGCCATTCCCGGAGCGAGCTTGTTTTAGTGTGATGGCAACCGCGGACGCGAAAAGCCAGGGATGTGTCATTGCAATTAAGGTTCGGGAGAGGGGGCGAGCGAGCAAGACGCCCGCCAGTCGCGTCGACCTTGGTATAAATCGAACCGCCGACATCTCCTCCGCACTTCGACGCGCTCTACTCCTCAAGAACCAGCAGAACTTGGTGTGAACGGCTCGGTGAGTCGTTCATACTCAATGTGCTTCTTTGCGGCGACGCCATTCATTGCGTTTTGGGACGATCTGGATATTCGCGCACACGAGTCATTGCGAGGTGGCTTGCAGCCAGCAAGAGAGGAGCGGACGAGGGACCACGGTCCTGGGACATTGGACCGAGCGAGGAGGGCTGAGCGGAAGACGGCCGTTCAACAACCTGCCGCTGGTTGGGAAAGGACTCAGCCCAGACTTACGCGATGAAGGGCGGGGAACCCAACGTCCGGACCTTTGATGAGGGGCGGACAGATGTATGAGTCTTCTCATGAGCCCGAACACCGTGCTTTTCCTACTTATGGACGTGGGATATCTTCATTGTCGCGTCGCCTATTGACGACACGTATTCGAGACATTAATGTCTAAACCTCGCGTCTGCCTGTATCCGACGCGTCGTGCTGACTATTATCGACTCCTTAGGCTCAATTGCCTCGACACCGCCCAGCAAAAGAAGATCTACCTTCTCGCCTCTCCTGCCTTCACATCCGTTTGCCATTCAACCGACGCATCACAAGATGGAGGTACTGGGAGCCGCGCTTCGGTTCGTTACTGGCCTGCCTCAGCCGGCTGTCCCGGCACCTGTGCCGAGCGAAATCATTGCTCGAGTCGCCACTATCCGAACGGCACGTGTTCGAAGAAGAGGATATGGCCTCGAAGACAGAGAGCGGCCAAGGAGGGTCACTCGGAGCATGGCCCCAAAGGTCGTTGCTACACCGGCTCCAGCCGCCACAGGGGCCGAGTTTGGGTTTAACCCGGTGATCCCGGAGTCGGCGGTCGGAATCAGCAGGACGCTCAGCGCAAATGCAGAGCAGCAGGAGCTGAGAGAGAGGAGGGGGTCGCCCAAGAGGAAGAAGACTATGTGTGTACCTTTCGATCAGCTTGGGTTTCATACTAAACAAGGAGCAGGAAACGCACAATCCGAGTCAAGCCAACTGTTGATATGAACAATATTCCAGACGACATCCTCTTCCTTATCATGGCCGAAGTCGCAAAGGAGGATCCTACCTTTTGTCGGACAAGCAATCGCGTCTGCCGGTACATCCATCCCATCTCTGCACGGCTCACCTGGACTGACTCGTACCTTCCTCCAGGCGATGGCACCTCATCAGTCGATCGGTTCCCTCGCTCTGGTCAAACATTTCCATTTGCAGCCCGAGGTCATACCATACTGCCAGCCTATACCTCGAGCGCTCCGGTGACAGTCCCCTCTCTGTGTACCTTCGAAACCTTAGCTTGCAAGACGCTCGAAACGATCCATATTTCTTCGATACCGCTGTCGCCCTCGTCAAACTGTATCGGAAGCGTATCACGACCCTGACACTCCGGACGCACACAATCGACACGCTGGCAGACGCAATTGGTCAATTGGTCGGTAGAGATCGTGCGCCGTTGAGGACACTCGACGTTAGCATCTGCGTCGCGTCCCCGAGAGCGCCCTCGAAGGAATTACTGTGGCACTCACTGCCCGCTCGAATTGAAACTTTGCGCTTCGATCGCATCATCCTGACGAACACGGCTTCGCCCCGCGCACTCCGCAGCCTCCACATATCCCGGCCTGAATCATGGGTCAACAACATGCAGACTCTGCGCCATATTGCCAATGCGTACCCGTATCTCCACAAGCTGAGGATCGACAATTGGGACAATCGATTACGGCCGGTGGAGCACGACGGCACCAGGGACATAATCCTGTCAGAACTGTCAGAGCTTCGCCTCTGGAAATGCAGGGCCGACAACATTCTGCTTCTCTGTCAACACCTTTTGGCCCCAAATCTTAACCTGGTCGACGTCGCCTTCACCGTCGTGCCATACATGCCCAATGCCGCCGGGTTCCAGGAGCTGCATAGTCGTGTGCTTCTCCAAATAGAGGAAATGGGAAGCATCGCAGCCGGAGGGGGCCCTCCATCCGACCTGAGACCCGGCATCGAGACGCTCGCCTTTTCAAGCATGCAAAGCAGCCTCATGGAATTGCTCGGTGTCCTAAGGAGGTGTGATCGGCTACGATCTCTCTCCTTCACGCGCTGCAACATCACGAACGACCCGGTGAACTGGCTCGGCAATGCCCTGATGAGCGAGAAATGGCTTGCTCCCTATCTCGAAAGCCTCAAGATCGAGGAGTGCGGCGCCGTCGATGGGCTGGCTCTGCGCCAGTTCGCATACAACCGCTGTCTGGGTGCGGATAACGGATGGATAACGCGGTTCAAAGAGTTGGAGATTCGAGGATGCTCCAGGGTCACGCAGGACGAGGCGGACTACTGCAAGAAGCGTGTCCAAACCGTCAAGTACTCGGCTTGATTTTTGGAGGCGAGGAAAACCAATTCTTCTTGGAACAACGTCGATCCCAAAATGGCGGTCGAAGGCGAACATTTTTCGTCTGTAGCGTTTCAGACCATACTCCCGCGGTATCCTTTGTAACGGCCCTGCACCGATTGTGGTTTGGGCCTGCGTTGATTCGTTTCTCTGTTCCTGTATTCTGCTCAGTATCTTCAGGCATTTTAGAGTTCTACGCATTCTCGTACATACTTGCATTATTTCCCACGCTAGTCGTTCATTGTATCCCTTGATTTGTAACTTCTTGTTCGACTGACGAGGCCAATGATGGCAAGTTTCATATATTGGGCGGGTTGAAAAAAGGGATAGGTCCTGAAACGCGAATTGCCAAGAATATTGTACGTCATCATCAGGGCCCAACGCGAACAAGGGCCACGCGCCCTTCAATTCTGCACACTTTGAACGTGGAAGCAGGCCTCAGCATCATCGCGTCCACATTGTTTTCTCGTCTTTGCATTGCCCACGTCTGCATCGCGCCGCGGTCTTCTCTTCGTACAAGCACAGCAGACAGAGTCATCGATACCCATCCAGTGCAGCATCAAGCTCAAGCTCGGACAGCACGCGCCGCGGTGACACGTGTCTTGAGCGCAGAGTAGGCGCGCGCGGGATACGTAGTCATTTGGCGACACGGGCCGCATATATATCCTCGTCTCGGCGGCACATCCTCTCTCTGCTCTGCTCTACTACCTGCACTCGTATACCTTCCTAACGACTGAGCTCTCGACCATGGATCCTGGTCACCTTTACGCGTATGGTAGCATCATTACTGCCGCGGTGCTTTGCATCGTATTTGGAAGCTTCTCCTCGCTCCGGGTTTGTCATCCCCTTCAATGTTCTCAGCAGTATCCAACAACCCGTTCTCTTATAGGTTCCAAAAGCAGCAAAAGAGCGTGTAGCGAAAACGTCTCCTTCACGTGCGGCCGAGCTCGACGACGAGGAAGAAGAAGTCGCATCTCTGACCTCGGCGGACGCGTGGATGTTCCCAATCCTTGGCAGTTGTACGCTCCTCACGCTCTATCTTGTCCTACGATACCTCGACACGAAGTGGGTCAACTGGCTTCTCGGATGGTACTTTACCCTGCTCGGGTTTGGGTCGGTCTGGAAGGTTGGGTGTTTTCCCGGGGATACGCTGTCCCATACGCTGATGGATGAAGCTAGTCCTCGGCTTCACTCGTCAAGACGATCCTTGGTTCGCAAATATGGCATGGTATGACTCAATACACGCTACGACTGACCGGTGGTAAAGAAGGTGAGTGCATTCCGAACGCAGTGCGGTTGGCCAGCTGACGCGGTTTGCAGAGATATTCTCTCTTCAAGCTCGTCTCCCTACGTTACTCCTCTCCGTCCCCTCCGCACTCGTCTGCTTCTACTACGGCACGCGCGAAGACAAGCCCTGGGTGCTGACAAACGTCATCTCCCTGTCCCTGGGATGCAACGCCATCGCGGTCCTGAAGCTGGACAGCTTTCGCACGGGCGCGATTCTCTTGGCAGGACTCTTTGTGTATGATATCTGGTGGGTGTTCGGAACGAATGTGGTATGCACGAGTTATGATTGTAGGCAATCAGTAGAAACTGACATAAAGGTACAGATGGTTACAGTCGCGAAGGGGCTCGATGTGCCAATCAAGGTACTTTGGCCGAAAACCGGAATTTCCGACCCCTCTCCCCAGCTCGCTCTCCTGGGTTTGGGCGACATCGTCATTCCTGGATTGTTCATCGCTTTGGCATTGAGATACGATCTATCGCTATCCAGCAGGCCGCCACTGCCGCCCTACAATCTCCTGTCGAAATTCCGCAAACCCTATTTCTGGGCGACGCTCCTTGCATACTTCCTCGGTCTGTCTCTGACGATCGGGGTGATGGAGGTATTCCAGGCTGCTCAGCCAGCTCTGCTCTATCTCTGGTACGGGTTTTCATCGTCCCGTCGACAT
Source organism: Calocera viscosa TUFC12733 (assembly GCA_001630345.1). Taxonomy (NCBI): domain Eukaryota; kingdom Fungi; phylum Basidiomycota; class Dacrymycetes; order Dacrymycetales; family Dacrymycetaceae; genus Calocera; species Calocera viscosa. The sequence continues at coordinate 252,071 of KV417302.1, read as the reverse complement.
TTGATAACGTCCATCCTAGTCCTGCTTGCCTTTTGGCATGGCTCTCCATCGCCCTGTCCCGTGGTGAGATGAAGGCAGCGTGGTCCTGGGGCGAAGAGACGAAAGAGCAGCCCGAGTCTGGTAACCCCACTGCGAGCAATGGGACCGCTGATTCCGCGGCGATGACTAAATCGGAGTGAATTAAGTAATCGTGTAAGATACTGTAGCTCAGCAATAATAACGTAACGAAACTGCCACTGGTTCTGTATCTGCAGTGTGACTCGACGACCACAGCAGGTCGTGCTGTCCTCGACGATACGAGACATGGGTTCACCCATGGCCGGATATTCCGCACGAATTGTCCGAACGATTTCGCCGTTCGTTCATTGATGGCTTTCCATGAATGTCGTAAACTGAGGCGTTTTGACGTCGTGGGACGAGAGTTGGATTGCAGACCCCATCACATTCCGCACACGTAAGCCCTCTGAAAGCACGTGATGCTTACCAACCGGTGCCGGGTGAGCCGCGGGCTGGAGTTTAAGGGTCCACGAACGCCTCAGTTGCTGGAGGACGCGCCTAGTCGTTCTGAAACTGTACAGTTCTCATCATCTTCCCACGTCAATGGCTTGGGAGCGCCCGTGGACACGGAGATGGACTGGTCTGACAAAGAGGGTGTTCAATGCTGGTGATTCGGGGACAGCTCAACCAGAGAGGGTTCCCCGATGATCTTGATTCGGGCTCGGAGAACCTATAAAGACTCGACGCACTCGCACTGAGGCCCTCAGACAACCGCAGCTCAAAGCACCGTCATGCCAATCCCGCCTCTACCTCCCAAGACCTCTTTACAGGGCCTGTCGTTTCTCATCACGGGCTCAAATGCCGGCTTGGGCTATTCGACCGCGCTCCTTGCGCTGCAGTTGGGTGCCTCTCCGGTCTACATCACCGCTCGCAATGCGTCCAAAGGCGCAAAGGCGGTTGAGTCTCTCCTTGCCGATCCGGTCGTGAAGAAGAAGAACCCGAATGCGAAGGTGGAAATCTATGACCTGGACATGGCGCGCTGGGAAAGCGTCCTCGGGTTCGCCGACAAGTTCATCAAGGACCGCCAGGCCAAGGGCGAGGGGCTCGACATCGCCATCCTCAATGCTGGTATTGCAAATATCACGTACGAGCAAGCGCCGACAGGGAACGAAATGATCGTACAGGTCAATCACCTCAGCACAGCCCTCCTTTCGCTCCTGTTGCTTCCCCTGCTGGAGAAGAGTACGACTCCGAAGCACACCGCGCGCTTGACGATCATCTCCTCGGGCATGCACACCCAACGATGGGGCAAACTGACGGAGTGCCCACCGGACAATGTCAACTACCTGCAGCAGCTGAACGATAAGGCCCTCTTCGATGGTCTGGAACGCTACGGAGTATCAAAGATGCTCATCATTTTCTTCGTCCGGCAACTCGCCGGTCGCATCTCACCAGATAAAGTCATCATCAACAATGTCTGCCCAGGCGCCATCAAGACATCGATCAACGACCGCATGCCGCTCTGGTCGTGGCCCCTCGTCTGGTGGATCATGCGGAACGGCGGAACGCCCGAGGATGGCGCGAGGGCGTACATTTACGGTGTGGCCGTCGCCGGCAAGGAGAGCCAAGGGCAGTGGTCGCAATGTTCGCAGCCGAAGCAGTATGGGGACTTTGTTCTAAGCAAGGAGGGACAGAAGATGCAGGAGAAGGAGTGGAAGGAGACGATGCAGGTGCTGGAGAAGGTCAGACCGGGAATCAGCACACCTGTGTCATAGACGGTGCGTAGGACGTGTACCGCTACTAGTTGTAGAGTTCCTAATTCCTCGAACTACAGTAATTTCTGATTGCTCCGGCTATTTCCAGCCACTAGAACAGCATTGGCGCTCAGGCTAGTTGCCATAAGCTCCTCTGGCTTTGTTCCATGTCCTTGAAAGTGACGCCCATGCCTGTAGTTTGCCTGGCGTGGGTCCCGCGGGACCGTGGACCTGAAATTTCATGCCGCCCTGGCGCGGCCAAGACAAGACGAATGGTTCCGCCTCTCCCAATCAAAGGGGCGAGCACAGCAGGGTTTGGCGTGGGACTGCTCTTTGCGAGTAGTGGAGCATGTACCCTGCCTTTGCCGAGCTCGTCTTCAAGATCAAACTGGAGGCAATATTGCCCGGGTCGCCGATATGCTCTCTGCTAACAGCCTGTCTCTGGCCCTACGATGCACTCTACGACGCGAACCGGTGTCGAGACGCGCCTGCGCCAGCAGACACAACTGCTGCGCCCGAACCGATTGTTGCCGAACTTGAGTTCTGAAAGTTCGCTCCCCACGGTCCCTGTCCACGAGACGACATTGTATATATAACCATCTGCTGGACGAAGTTCAAAATCGCATTGCTTCACGACATCTAATATCGGCAGCAACACAACATGTCGCGCCGCATTCCTGACCTGCCGCCTAACACGACGCTCCAGGGGCGCTCGGTGCTCATCACCGGTGCGAACAGCGGGCTCGGTTATTCTGCTGCCCTACTCTGCCTGCAGCTAGGCGCCTCGCCAGTCTACCTCGCAGTCCGCACCATGGCGAAAGGCAATATCGCTCGCTCCTCGCTCCTCGCCGATCCGATAGTGAGGAAGAGGAATCCATACCCGGTCGTCGAGGTGTACGAACTGGACATGTGCCGTTGGGAGAGCGTCACCTCCTTCGGCCATAAGTTCGTCGGTGATCGGAGCGGCGCCGCCGAGGGATTGGACATCGCGATGCTGAATGCTGGGTTAGGGAACACAGCCTGGGAACTGGCTCCGACCGGCAACGAGGAGACGATCCAGGTCAACCACCTCTCCACTGCGCTCCTCGCGCTCCTCCTCCTACCGTTGCTAGAAAGCAGCACGACCCCGGAACACACTGCGCGGCTCATGATCGTCTCATCCGGACAGCACAGAAGCTCGGGGGTTGAGAGCTACCCGCCAGACAACATCAACTACCTCGCTTCGCTGAACGAGAAGAAGAATTTCTCCGTCATGCGAACATACGGCCTCAGCAAACTGCTGATCATCTTCTTCCTGCGCGAGCTCAGCGCCCGGGTCAACAGCAACAAGGTTATCATCAATAATGTCTGTCCCGGCATGATCAAGACACAACTACCCCGGAAGGCTCCGTCGTGGACTGCTCCGATCTTATGGGCTCTGGCACTCAGGGAAGCCAATCCTGTCGAGAAGGGCGCCTCTTGCTACGTCCATGCCGTCGCATGCCTCGGAAAGGAGAGCCATGGCCTATGGTACCGCCGGATGAGGTTGACCCCGTGAGCGCAGTTTGTTTGAATATGGCACATATTGACAAAAAGAATAGCTATCTACCGTTTGTTACCACGCCCGATGGCGAGAAGACTCAGAAGAGGGTCTGGAACGAGACGATGCAGATGCTGGAGAAGGTCGTGCCTGGAATCAGTGCTAATGTTTAGAATACGTCCTTGTTCCTGGGCTGTCCAGAAGTAGTAGAAATGGCGTCGCAGGAAGGAGAAAACGGGTTGGCATGACTTAGAACTGGTTCGTACATTGTTGGTGCATTGTGAGAGGACTCAATGAGATGGTGGAATTCCGGTCAATAGTTTTTGACTGCCGCTGTGGATCGCTCTTCTGCACTGTCCACACTGCTTCAGTATCCATATGAAAACCCTGACCGAGCGATGATCCTTCTCATTCTGATAACTTTGTCAGCCCTACGGGCGCTAATTTGACAACTGCTTCTGAAGCCTAGATACTACTGAGAACGGACGTCGAAACGGACGTCGTCGTCGGCATTGAAACGGTCGGCCGTGTCGATATGTACAGCATCGCTCGGTGATCACGGTGTCCGATCATAGATTTCGTAATTTCGATCATGCATGAGCCTTGACCCTGGGTGGAGGCCCGGGATTTCCTGTCGTGGGTATGGACGACACGTCAGCCCTAGGGTCCAGTCACACCTTTCCCAGCCCATGTAATGAAGCTTCCAACAACGTACCGTGAGGTCCACAGCTCGGGCATAGTGTGGTGTCCCTGGTTCGGAGACGCGTAACCATCGTATTTGTCCAGATTCCAGATTGCCTCCGCATTCTGAAATCTGAAACACTACCCTTGCCAAGCCTATAAATCGTCCGATTCAAAGTCATTTACTAGTGCTTCACCCGCCATCTTACCTCACAAGAAAACGCAACATGCCTTCGATCCCTGATCTGCCGCCCAGCACAACACTTGAGGGCCGTTCTGTGCTCGTAACCGGGTCGAATGTCGGCCTTGGCTACTCGGCCGCGCTGCTGTCTCTGCAGCTCGGCGCGTCGCCGGTCTACCTGGCGGTCCGCACTCCCGCGAAAGGCGACAAGGCGCGCGAGACGCTGCTCGCCGATCCCGTGGTTAAGAAGAACAACCCAAATGCTGTTGTGAAGGTGTATCAGCTCGACATGTCGACATGGGACGGCGTCACCTCGTTCGCTAGCAAGTTCATCGCTGACCGGAAGGCGGCCGGAGAAGGACTGGACGTTGCAATGCTCAACGCCGGTATCATCAATATGGCATACGAGGTCGCTCCGACCGGCAATGAAGCGGTGCTTCAAGTCAATCATCTGTCGACGGCGCTCCTCTCTTTGCTCCTTCTACCGCTGCTTGAGAGCAGCACGACACCCGCGCACACCGCCCGTCTCATGATCGTCACCAGCGGCACGCACAAACGCACGTCTCTCAAGGCGAATCCACCAGAGGATTTCAACTACATCCTCTCGCTGAACGACAAGAAGACATTTGGTGCGATGGACCGATACGGCCTGGGCAAGCTTCTCATCATCTTCTTCCTACGCGAACTATGCGAGAAAGTCACTAGTGACAAGATCATCATCAACGACGTATGCCCCGGCATGATCAAGACCGAATTGAATCGGAACGCCCCATTCTGGGCCTGGCCCGTCATATGGGCTATGCAGCTTGGCTCCAACCCAGTCGAAAAGGGTGCCGCATGTTATGTCGCTGCCGTGGCCAGCGTCGGGAAGGAGAGTCATGGGCTTTGGTACCAGTACATGAGGCTTACTCCGTGAGCACCGCGCCACTTAAAGGTCCCGAAAACCTCTGACCAGGCTCTGCAGCTATGCGCCGGTCGTGACGGACGAGGAGGGCAAGAAGCTTCAGAAGCGAATTTGGAATGAGACGTTGGGTGTGCTGGACAAGGTCGTACCCGGCATTGGTTCGGGTATTTGAGCCCAGCATTTCTCTTGACTGTGCGTGTCTGCTACTGTAATAATGAAGGCTCCAACAACATGCCGCGCGTTTAGCGACTGGGCCATCTTACGTTTCACCCCGTATTCTTCTGCCGCGACGTATTTTCCGAGATCTTTGATTGCCTCCGCGATCTGGAAGCTGAACCCTTTCGAAGCATGGCAATTGGCTTGCTCTACAACAACTTGCTACATTTACCACCTTCTAACCTCGGAAGAGACGCACAATGTCTTCTATTCCTGATCTGCCGCCTAGCACCACCCTTGAGGGTCGCTCTGTGCTCATCACTGGATCGAATGTCGGACTAGGCTATTCGGCCGCGCTGCTGTCTCTGCAGCTCGGCGCGTCGCCGGTTTACCTGGCGGTCCGCACGATAGCAAAGGGCGACACAGCCCGCGAGACGCTGCTTGACGACCCCGTGGTCAAGGAGAAGAATCATAAGGCCGTCGTGAAGGTTTACCAACTCGACATGTCGACATGGGACGGCGTCACCTCGTTCGCCAGCAAGTTCATCGCCGACCGGAAGGCGGCCGGAGAGGGTCTGGACGTGGCGATGCTCAACGCCGCGATTATCAATGCGGAGTACGAAGTCGCTCCGACCGGCAACGAAGCTGTGATTCAAGTCAATCATCTGTCGACAGCGCTCCTCTCGTTGCTCCTTCTACCTCTGCTTGAGAGCAGCACGACGGAGAAGCACACTGCTCGACTCATGATCGTCTCCAGCGGAATGCACAAGCGCACATCTCTCAAGGTCAATCCGCCAGAGGACTTCAATTACATCCTCTCGCTCAATGACAAGAGTACTTTTATCGGGTTCGACCGATACGGCCTCAGCAAGCTTCTTATCATCTTCTTCCTGCGCGAACTGTGCACGAAAGTCAGCAGCGACAAGGTTATCATCAACGACGTCTGCCCGGGAATGATAAAGACCGAGCTAAATCGGAAGGCGCCATGGTGGGCCACGCCCCTTATTTGGGCTCTGCAAACTGCAGCTGGCAACCCAATCGAGAAGGGCGCGGCTTGTTATGTCGATGCCGTAGCAAACGTTGGGAAGGAGAGTCATGGGCTTTGGTATCAGTACATGAAACTTACTCCGTCAGTGCCCGCCATTTAAAGGTCCCTGAAACCGCTGACCAGGCCCGGCAGCTATGCTCCAGTCGTTACGAACCAGGAGGGCGAGAAACTGCAGAAGCGAATCTGGAAGGAGACCATGGGGGTGCTGGAGAAGGTTGTACCGGACATTGGGTCGGACATTTGAGCCGCGGATATTCGCTTTAGGTAAATGGTTGTTCGCATACTATTCCTGACCTTTGCTTATACCTTGTTAGATCAGGCTATTTTCACGCTCCATATGGAAATAATGACACAGACGTTGCCCTCAGGCCGTCCCAGTAAATGTCCCGGCTGAGAACAGTCACGGGGCTTAAGACGATGTCATGTCATCACAGAGGAGCACCGACAAACTGGAGTCTTTCCAGAACAAGGAACACCATTACGCGAATATTCAAACGAGTCATGACACAATACATAAGAGACGAACACGAGTATCGACGGCACATTTTGCTCCCTGAACCTCTCGAGCCACCGTGCGGTGCGGCATCAGAGCGTTCCGTTGTCTATGAAGCGCCGGAGGAGATCCTCCTCCTGGGTTGAATGTCGAAATCACGAACTTTGTACATCCAGAAGTGGAACGGTGTGCCCAGTCCCCTCCCCTCCTTTTTGAGTTTTCGCTTTTTCAGGGTTGAACTCTTATGTAGTGTGGCAGACTAGAGTGGACGTCCGGAATTTTGTGGAGCAGATGTGTATTGTATGGAGCAGATGTGTATTGTGTCTTGTTTTCCTAATGACTTTACACAGTCGTGATGGGCATGCTACGACTATGATGCCCGAATAGAGCTTTATCGACAGACCTTACTTGTTCTTGTTTACTCGTTTTCATGGTGTATCAACATGACATACCAGATATGTATTTCTGCTCCTCACGTGCTTTGGGCCATGGAATATTCTCACATTGGCCCGAGTCGTGCTGCAATTTCACCTTTGCATCCAGCTTGCACAGCAATTACGTCGCATTGGTTCCATGCCGCCTCCACCGAAGTCTGGGGTGGGCCGGGTTTACCGAATGGGCTGCGTTGCCGGGCTGTCGTGACAGAGCTTCACTACTGAATGCCAACTGAGATAGCGTTCCTGAATCACCTCAAGGACTGTCAATATAAATACCCCACAGCCGTTCGTTCCGAGTCATCTTATCGATCAACCGTACTGTGTGGACATGTCGATCCCTGACCTCCCCAAGAACACGACCCTTGAGAGCCGCTCTGTCCTCATCACCGGATCGAATGTCGGACTAGGCTACTCGGCCGCGCTGCTATCTTTGCAGCTCGGCGCGTCGCCGGTCTACCTGGCGGTGCGCACTTTGCCGAAAGGCGACAAGGCGCGCGAGGCGCTGCTCGCCGATCCCGTGGTAAAGGAGAAGAACCCCAACGCCGTCGTGAAGGTGTATCAGCTCGACATGTCGACATGGGACGGCGTCACCTCGTTCGCTAGCAAGTTCATCGCTGACCGGAAGGCGGCCGGAGAGAGCCTGGATGTTGCAATGCTCAACGCCGGTATCATGAATACGGCATACGAGGTCGCACCCACCGGCAATGAAGCGGTGATTCAAGTCAATCATCTATCGACGGCGCTCCTCTCGTTGCTCCTTCTACCTCTGCTTGAGAGCAGCACCATCCCCGAGCATACTGCACGACTTATGATCGTTTCAAGTGGAGCGCACGCGGAAGTCAAATCGCTGAAAGCGTGTCCACCGGACGACTACAACTATTTGGCATCGCTCAACGACAAGAAGACCTTTACTGCCACTAGGGACCGCTACGGGCTCAGCAAGCTTCTTATTATCTTTTTCCTACGCGAACTCAGTACGCGCGTCAGTTCCGATAAGGTCATCATCAACAATGTCTGCCCTGGCCTGATCAGGACCGAAATTAACCGTGGGATGCCTTCGTATGATCGGCCCGCCCTGGAGGCTCGGTATGCTGCTAGCGCCAATCCGGTGGAGAAGGGCGCAGCTTGTTACGTTCATGCCGTTGCGGCAGTTGGGAAGGAGAGCCACGGGCTGTGGTACCGTAGAATGGAGTTGACCCCGTGAGTACGATGCTCTTAAGTATGCCGGCCCACCTTTTGACCCGGGTATGCAGCTATGCTGACATAGTCACGAACGGGGAAGGCGAGAAGCTGCAGCCCAGGATTTGGAATGAGACGATGGAGGCGCTGGACAAGGTCGTGCCGGGTATTGGCTCGGACATTTGAGCCGCAGATATTCGCTTTAGGTAATGGTTGTTCTCACATTATTCCTGTCCTTTGGTTATTCCTTGTGAGATCGGGCTATTTTCATGTGGAACATGAAAACAATGATCAAGACGTTTCCCTGAGACCGTCCCAAGAAATGCCCCGGCTGACAACAGTCACGGGGCTTAAGATAATGTTGTGTCATCATAGAGGAGCGGCGACAAACTGCAGTCTTTTCAGAACAAGGAACACCATTACGCGCGTTTTCAAACGAGTCATCCCACAATACTAAGCGGTGATACGAACACGACTATGGACGGCATATTTTGCTCCCCGAACCTCTCTAGCCACCGTGTGGTGCGGCATCAGAGCGTACCGTTGTCTATGAAGCAGATCCTCCTCTTGGGTGGATTATCGAAATCACACTTCCCATCCAGCTTGCACAGCAATTACGTCGCTGTAGAAGCAAGCATTGGTTCCATGCCGCGTCCCACCGAAATCTGGCGGGCCGCGTTTACCCATGGGACGCGTTGCCGCCTGCGTGGGGCAGTCCGAGCTTCACTACTACGGAATGCCGAGATAGTGGTCTCAACGACTGTTAATATAAATACCCCGCAGCCACCCTTCCCGAGTCATATTATCGATCAACCGTACTGTGCAGGCATGTCGATCCCTGACCTCCCCAAGAACACGACCCTTGAGGGCCGCTCTGTCCTCATCACCGGATCGAATGTCGGACTAGGCTACTCGGCCGCGCTGCTATCTTTGCAGCTCGGCGCGTCGCCGGTCTACCTGGCGGTTCGCACTCCCGCGAAGGGCGACAAGGCGCGCGAGACGCTGCTCGCCGACCCTGTGGTAAAGAAGAAGAACCCCAAGGCCATCGTGAAGGTGTACCAGCTCGACATGTCGACATGGGACGGCGTCACCTCGTTCGCCAGCAAGTTCATCGCTGACCGGAAGGCTGCTGGAGAGGGACTGGATGTCGCGATCCTCAATGCCGGTGTTGCCAACATGGATTTCGAACTAGCGCCGACTGGCAACGAGGTTGTCATCCAAGTCAACCACTTCTCGACCGCGTTGCTGTCTCTGCTACTCCTTCCGCTGCTCGAGAGCAGTACCACTCCCGAGCACACTGCACGACTTGAAGTCGTTACAAGTGGATCGCATACGCGCGTACAATCGCTGAAAGCATGTCCACCGGACGACTACAACTATTTGGCATCGCTCAATGACAAGAAGACCTTCACCACCATGGACCGCTACGGGCTCAGCAAGCTTCTTATCATCTTTTTCCTCCGCGAGCTTAGTGCGCGCGTCAGTTCCGATAAGGTCATAATCAACAATGTCTGCCCCGGCATGATCAAGACCGAACTTGCCCGCGGGGTGCCTTGGTATGCCCAGCCCGTCCTGTGGGTTTGGTATGCCACCAGCGCCAATCCGGTGGAAAAGGGCGCAGCTTGTTACGTTCATGCCGTTGCGGCAGTTGGGAAGGAGAGCCACGGGCTGTGGTACCATAAAATGAAGTTGACCCCGTGAGTACGATACTCTTGAGTATGCCGGCCCAAGTTTTTGACCCGGCTATGCAGCTATGCCGACATAGTGACGAACCAAGAAAGCGAGAAGCTGCAGTCCAGGATTTGGAATGAGACGATGGAGGCGCTGGACAAGGCCGTGCCGGGCATTGGCCCGGACATTTGAGCCGCAGATATTCGCTTTAGGTATTGGTTGTTCTCATATTATTCCTGTCCTTTGCTTATACCTTGTTAAATTGGACAGAGGTTTCCCTGAGGCCGTCCCAGTAAATGGCCCGGCTGAGAACAGTCGCGGGGCTTAAGTCGATGTCGTGTCGTCGTAGAGAGCAGCATCAAACTGGAGTCTTGTCAGAACAAGGAACAAACACCACTACGCGCGTGTTCAAACGAGTCATCACAAAATACAGTAACATAACCGGTGATACACACACAACCATCAACGGCATATTTTGCTCCCCGAACATCTCGAGCCACCGTGTGGTGCGGCATCAGAGCGCCTCGTTGTCTATGAAGCGCCAGAGGAGATCATCCTCTTGGGTTGAACATTGAAATCACGAACTTTGTACATCCAGAAGTGGAACGGTGTGCCAAGTCCCCTCCGCTCCTTTTTGACTTTTTGAATTTTCAGAGTTGAACTATTATGTAGTGTGGCAGACTATAGTAGACGTCCGAAATGTTGTGGAGCAGACGTGTATTTGTGTCTTATTTTCCTAATGCTTTACACGGTCGTGATGGGCATGTTACGACTATGATGCCCGAATAGAGCTTTGACTTTCGTTTATCGACACACCTTACTTGTTTTTGTTTACTCGTTTTCATTGTGTCTCAACATGACAAATCAGATGCTTATTTCTGCACCGTGGAATATCATGGAATCGTTCTACAATCGCACCTCCGCATGCAGCTTGCACAGCAATTACCTCTCTGTAGAAGTAAGCATCGGTTCCATGCCGCGTCCCACCGAAGTCTGGTGGGCCGCGTTGACCTGATGGGCCGCGTCACCTCAACGACTGTCAATATAAATACCCCGCAGCCGTCCTTTGCGAGTCATCTTATCTCTCAAACGTACTGTGTGTAGCATGTCGATCCCTGACCTCCCTAAGAACACGACCCTTGAGGCCCGCTCTGTGCTCATCACCGGATCGAATGTTGGACTAGGCTACTCGGCCGCGCTGCTATCTTTGCAGCTCGGCGCGTCGCCGGTCTACCTGGCGGTGCGCACTTTGCCGAAAGGCGACAAGGCACGCGAGACGCTGCTCGCAGACCCCGTGGTGAAGAAGAAGAACCCAAATGCTGTCGTGAAGGTGTACCAGCTCGACATGTCGACATGGGACGGCGTCACCGCCTTCGCCAGCAAGTTCATCGCCGACCGGAAGACTGCTGGAGAGGGACTAGATGTCGCCATCCTCAATGCCGGTGTTGTCAACATGGATTTCGAACTAGCACCGACCGGGAACGAGGCAGTTATCCAAGTCAACCACTTCTCGACCGCGTTGCTCTCCCTGTTACTCCTTCCGCTGCTTGAGAGCAGCACCACCCCCCAGCATACTGCACGACTTACAATCGTGACAAGTAGATCGCATGCGCGCGTACAATCGCTGAAAGCGTGTCCACCTGACGACTACAACTATTTGGCATCGCTCAATGACAAGAAGACCTTTGCCACCATGGAACGCTACGGCCTCAGCAAGCTTATTGTCATCTTCTTCCTGCGCGAACTTAGTACGCGCGTCAGTTCCGACAAGGTCATCATCAATAATGTCTGCCCCGGCATGATCAAGACCAAACTTACCCGTGGGGTGCCTTGGTATGCCCAGCCCGTCCTGTGGGTTTGGTACGCCACTAGCGCCAATCCGGTGGAGAGGGGCGCTGCTTGCTATGTTCATGCTGTCGCAACAGTTGGGAAGGAGAGCCACGGACTATGGTACCATAAAATGAAGTTGACCCCGTGAGTAGGATATGCTTAAGTATGCTGGCCCAACTTTTGACCCGATTCTGCAGCTATGCTGACATAGTGACGAACCAAGAAGGCGAGAAGCTGCAGTCCAGGATTTGGAATGAGACGATGGAGGTGCTGGAGAAGGTTGTGCCCAACGTTGGCACCAATATTTGATCACCTAGACTCCCTCTCCGTACTATCTTCTATTCCCGGCCTTGTTAGGCTACCGTATGATATCATTACACTCCGCATCAATCTTATGATACAACTCGAGCTGGCCATGCCGCACGACTGTGGTGCCCTCGGCGCTTTCGTCTATCAGTGACCACGGACTGCAATCAGATTATCAAGTTGTGTTTTTGTGTAAACGATTCACAACAACGTTTCATCAATGTAGGCTATTAAGAGTCGGTCTTTCGCCCTCGACCCGGCACCTGACCACCCTACACAGTATCATTCGTGTAGAAATATTGATGAGTCCGGTTCCACTCTGCGAACGTCGTGTTGGGCGATAGCTGCAGGGAGGGGTCGAACACCTGCAGGCCGGGCAAGAGCTCAGTGTCGTCCACCTCGTCCCAGCAATACTCTTGGAAACATTGCGCGCATTGGGAGGTCGTGTTCCACCCGAGACGCTCGATGGAGCGCTGGATGGCGGCGCACTACAAAATCATGAAAACAAAATGTCAGCCTTGGCACGATCGGCAAGGCATAAATAACGCACCCCGAGGCACTCTGCCCAGCCATGTCCAAGCGTCCCATTCCCCTGCGTGACGATGTTGAACGAGTTTGTGAGGATATCCGTCACCTGCTCGGGCTCGAGCTGGTTGTCGATGATCGAGAAGTTGCTGTACGTCGAGTAGGGCGCGTTATTGAGGTACAACACGAGTGGCACGCTGGCATTCTTGCACCCGAAAAAGGTCGGCCTGAGCGTGAAATTGCGGTTAAGCATCGTCGTCGCGCTCGCGATCTTGGGGAAGGGGATGCCGAAGCTCTCAGCCCAGTTGGCACTGTCGATCAAGTTCGTCCCGTTCTGCCATCCGTACGTCGTCTCCTGACTCACGTCATAGGCGATGATGAAGTCCGGCTTGCGCGCAGGCTGCATCACCCCGGCGAGAGGGATGGTCTGCCCTGACTCGGAACCGTCGACCATGGACAGATAGCGCTGGGTGTCGTTGTTGATGCCTAGGAAGGGGTTGGGGTAAGGCGCGGTCAGGACGTCCGGAACGGTGAGGTTGAACGAGCTGTTGTACGCTGCGAGGAGCAGCTCAAACTCCGATTCGGGGAAGAAGATCGTTTTCCGCTTGGTGAGATGCTCTGCCTCTGCACGGGCGGGGCTGATCCCCAGCGAGCGCCTCGCAAAGTCCGCCCCGAGGGCCCGCTTTGCGAAATTCGGCCCAGTCCCATTCGTAGCGTTTATCTCGTACCACAAGTTCCACGCGCATGAGGCAGTGGCGAGCATGAACCTGTATCCCGGTATCCCATCAGCCTGTATTCAAGCATGTGAGAGGTGGAGGAGGGGGGACGCACCCGGCATTATCGAACCCGTTCACGCAGCGGCTCGTATTAGCCGGCTTGCCGCCAAACAGGGTCGTGCCCAGGTACTTGGTAGGGGTGAACCCCGTGCGCGGGCCTTGCCAGGAGCCCCACTCGAAGGGCGTTGCTTCCACCTTCCGGGCGTCAGCGCCTTTCCTAGCAGGGGCACAGAGAGAGTAAATGAAATTGCTCACCAAGGTCGAGTTCGCCTGGGGGATCAGGATCGGTACGTCGCCCACATAGAACGGCGGTGCGTCCTGTGCGACCACTACGATCTGCAGCAGCGGGAAAGGCATTGAGTAGTTCCTGAAGCGCGGGAGCTGGGTGACCCCGGACCAGGTGGTGTTGATCCCCGAGCCGTTGCCGGGGATGAACTCGAATGATTCTACGCGGCCTGCACACCCAAACGCCCTTGCGGTTAGTACCGTCCCAGGCCGGGTTGGGGCGGAGCGCGCGCACCAAGGTAGTCTGCCAGGCTGACCGGAAACCCCGCTTGGAGCTTCTGAAAAATCTCCCGAAACACCTCTTCCTCATACGCGTCGCTGCTTATCCCCGGCGGGCTGAACGGGTCCACGTCTGGGTCATACTGGCGCACCATATCGGCCGTTGTGGGAAAATCGGACACGGCGTAGCTTGTCACTGGGAAGGAGCCTCCCGAGAGGCCTGCGAGGTAGGTGAGGCACTGGAGGAGCCCGCCGGTGCCCTGCTGTGCCGAGGGGGGGAAACGGGAGTCGAAAGCTTGCAGGATGCCCATCCCTGTCCAGGTTGCGGGCGCGCCCCCGCCGGAGAGGGCTAGGGAGAGGGTGGGGACGAGGCTGGTGTCTCGCGCCAGAGCGGCGGTGTATTCGGCCAGGGGGAAGTCGGGCAGGTGAAGAGCGGAGAGGTAGGCTGCGAGGGAAGAGGCGACGACGGGTTTCCGCCCGGAGACCCAGGCTGATTCGTCCCGGTTCAGGCCCTGGTCACGCGTTAGAGCTCCGGGATGGGATGGAAGGATGGGGAACGGGCGCACGATAGGAGGCCGGAGGAAGGTCATGTTCGTTGGGCAGGAGTGGTACGTCGGCCCGTAGCCTGTGGGGACAGTGAGGTTGGTGCCCGTGCTTTGGGCGTGCGCATCTGAGAACTCGAAGGGTCAGCCTGAGGTGCACTGCGGCCCGGGGGCGGAGTGGAGAGGACGTACGGCTCGCGAGGAGCGCGCTGAGCAGGATTGTCGTGATGAGCATCTTGCCTGGAGCGCGAGTGCGTTCACGCCCCTCCAAGATGTTCACGGCAGGCTATTTGTACCCAACCCAACCGCAACTCCCGAAGTCCTGCGCATCGGCTTCTCCGTGCCCACCCACAAGGGACGCATCATCCCTTCACCGCATTCAGCCGAATGTGCTCCTCCCATCTCCGTGATGCTCGCATTCCCGTACCAGGCGCGGGTGCCGGTCGAGAGACGCAAAGGTGTTGTGGATGCCGAATGATGTTCTAGCGGCTCTGCCAGTGCCCGAGAGTCCAACAATCGGCACCGTCACGGTCACGCTTTCCAGGGTTCTATTCACGGCACGAGTGATCCCCCGCCCCGTGCCGCCGGCATGCTTCCCCGCTAGAACGGCAGAAGATCAGTCGTCCTGCCAATGACGATGATGATGACTCCTTGCCCCACCGCGCGCAGTGCGCTGCTATTTCCGGATGGGAAAGCTCTTGCGAGAAGGTAGCGCCTTGCGCAGTGAGCACCACAACTTAGCGCACACATGCACTGCAACGCATATGAGATAACCCACACCTCGTGAGGAGTGAGGGCGCGCCGTAAGCGCCGAGCCTTCCTTTCGTTTCTGGTGGATGATGGGCCAGCACCGACATGAGCACCGGCGCTAACCAGGCGCTCAAGTGCCTTCTCTGCTTCGCACTCCTTCCACGCTAATGTCTCCAACACTCAACAGAGCACCGAGTGACCTCCTCCAGACCCAGGCGCCGTGCCGCGCAGCCAGACCTGAAGAAACGTTGCAAGTGCCGAAACAGGCCCATAAACTCGCGCGTAGCAGCGGCTCATCCAACCCCAAGCACCCACTGCCAATCAAATCCCAATCCCTGCACTATACTATACTGTACACTCTCCCACCACTTCCAGCAGCGGACTGGGGCTAATGCTCCGTGCCAACCTTCTGCACCACCCCCTTCAACCTCGCCCTCAGCCCCATCCGCTCCCGCTCCCGCTCCTCATGTCCCACCCCACCGCCCACACCGTGACCGGGGCCATAGCTCTCCAGACTGTCTCTCCGGACCTGCTCTGGCCTGTCCTGGCGGGGGGAATCGAGGCTCCTCCTACCCACCACGTCCGACCCCTTAGGCAGCTCAGGCAGGTCCAGCTCCCCGCGCGCCCAAACCTCCGCTTGCGCCGTCGTCGCCCCCGCTTGCTGGACGGGTGCGGACCCCGGCCCGCCCGCAAAAGCCGAGAAGAGGTTGTATGGAGTCGCGCTGGCAGGATACGCGGCTGATGCCACGGTGGGGGTGGGGAGGCCGGGGTTGGCACTGGGCTGCCGGGTCAGAGGGGAGATGCTGGTGCTGGTGCTGAATGACGCTGCGCGCGCGCTTGAGGGAGAGCGGACGACCTCGACCGTCTCGTGGCAGAGGGCGATGCGGGACCATCTTCTGCTTCTGGTATACTAGCGTTCCGTCAGCGCGGCTATCCCACCAGAATACAGACACAGAGAGAGAAGCGCACCTTGCCCATCCCACCCTTACTCCCCCTCCCCTGCCACTTATTATCAAAGAAGACCCAGCCATTCTCGTCCGTCACCGTCTCCTCCCCATCCGCCTCGTGCCTCTCCGCACCCGCGCCCGCGCCCGCCTGCTCCTCCTCCTCCCCTCCCTCGCCCTCAGGCACCCCCTCCCTCTCCCCGCCCTCCGCAGTCCCCGTCCGCCCCCGAGCGCGCTTCATCACCTCCTCCACCCTGCCCTTCGCGCCCTTGGCCCCATTCTCCCCGCCCTCAAGCTCAGGAAGCTGCATGACCACCCGTTCCGGCTCGCAGCCATCGCGGTGCACGAGCACGCGCCACTCGGCGTCTTCCCATGTCCAGAGGGCTTTGCGCACGACTTGAAGGGAGGGGTTGGACGGGTGAGGGAGAACGGTCTGCGAGGGTGAGGGGAGGGGGAGGGTTGACGGGGAGGGTGCGGCGGAGGAGGCCCCGGGAGAAGGAGCAGTGCACGGGAGGACGATGGTGTACGGTGCTGGATCCGAGGGGAGGAGCGCAGATGTCCAATCTAACACACCCAATTAGCCCACTGCCCCTCCTCACTCAGAAGAAAACAGCGCACCCAAGCCCATCCACCACCTCTGATTCTCCCAAATATCAAACCTGAACCGCATAGGCGGCACGCTCACCTCCTCCCCCAGATGCTCTGCCTCCTCCGCACGCGTCTTCTCCTCCGGCTTCTTCTCATCTTCCTTCGCCGTCACGCCAAAAGCGACTTTGAGGCTCTTGAAGCTCTCCCTCCTCCCCTGTCTCTCCTCGCCCACTACACGCAAGCGGGCGTCCACGAGAGTGGGTGCCGGGGAACCAGTGAGCAGCGCCCACGCCCGTGCGCAGAGGTAGGCGACCAGCCCGGAACTGGCAAGCAGATGTCTCGCAGCGATACAGAACGGCGCGTTCCACGTGAGGAGCACCGTCCCCGCCGTGGCCAGTACGATCGGCAGTGGGGTGAGCCACATGACGAGCAGCCAAAGGGGGTACAGGATCCCCACTGCTCTGAGGGCTTTGGGCCATTCTAGCTTCCCGTTCCGGTCGGCGAGGGCGTTGAGCGAGGTTAGGGAGGGGAGGGAGGGAGGGGTGGGGAGGAGGGAGAGCGTGGAGAGGGTTTTGCTGAGTGAGGCTGGGGAGGAGGGGGGGAGGGAGGGGGAGCGTTTTTGCCCTTGGCCTTGGGCGGCGGCTGCGGCTGTGGCGGAGGAAGAGGGGAGGTGGAGGAAGGGGATGCGGGAGAGGAGGGAGGTGTCGAGCGCTACTGGGTGCAGGTAGTACAGCAGCACCAGGGGCAACGCATACCTTCTCACCCAGATCAAATCAGCCCACTGGTTCTACTTCTCGGGGAGGAAGCCTCGCTCACCGGACGAACGCCCCCAGCCCAACGCACAACCCCCACCATCCCGCGAGCACAAGGAGCGCATCGCTCCTCCTCCCATCGCGCCAGAGCCAGACGTCGCGTGCCCAGGAGAGAGCGTGGATTGTAGGCCCGTAGGAGGTTAGGAAACGCAGGACGGGGGTGGGGGTGGTGCTGAGGAATGAGGAGGAGGATGAGTTGCTGGAGGAGAGGGAGGAGGCGTGGTCGCGCGATGCGGCGGGGGGAGGCGGGGGTTGGGGACTCGGAGCGGGCGGGGAGGGCATCCTGTTCTGTTAGGTGCCTCAGAGGGCACTGGAGAGGAGAGAGGAGGTCGTGCGAGGAAAGGTTGATTACCCGACTCGGATCGGAACACGCACGACCGTTCACGTCATGCTGTGTGGCGGTGCAATACAAAGGGGCGCGTGGCATGTGATTTCCCCGCAATTTGGCTTGTTTGAGCTTTCCCCTGTGGCCAGGACTGATCGTCACCGGGATGTGGGCTGGTACAGGGGTGCATAGGGGAAACACGCCAGATGATAGGGAACCGCATTGTACCGAAAAAGGAGAATGCAAGTCCTACAGCATGACAGCCTCACAGCTCCGCCGACCGCACGGCCTCCCAATAGCTCTCCACCCCTACAGTATTCCTCCTCAGCCCTCCTCTCCCCAGCAAAACAGAAGGAAGGACTGACCATGTTCCTCCACCCCGCCTTCCAACCAACTCTCCGGAAACCCCCTCCCCAGCTCACTCTTCATCCCCTGCGCCTTCTTCCCTTTCTCAACCAGCACCCCAGCGTCCACATGCTCGAACGCCTGCTCCAGCGCGTCCACGGGCGGGACGGAGGGCACGAGGTCCCCTTCGTTTACCACCCGCCAGACGTGCACCTCCTGCTGCGCGGCGAGGGAGCGGAGGGACAGGCCGAAGGAGGAGAGGGCGACGCGTGGACTGCCAAAGGTGTGCAGGTCTATCAGTTGGAATGGCTGTGCCCGCGAATGGGGAAGGGAGAAACGCCGCAGCGCGTCGGCGTAGAAGAGCGTCGCGTAGGAGGCGCCGAGGGAGTGACCCTTCGCCCGTGAGCTTGCGCCGCACTGAACTGGTAGAGGGGATTATGCTTACGGTCACGTACACCGGCACTTGTTTCTCCGCGCTGCCGCCCAGGGCAGAAGCGAGATCCTGCAGACCCATGACGATCAAATCTTCCCTTTTCATCAGCCTTTTCCCCATCAACCAGCAACAAAGGCTCACCAAACGGTACCGTTCCCTTCCCCTTCACACCATACCCCCCGAACAGCGCCCCCGCCACGCCCCTACTCACCTCCGCTCCCCAGAGCACTCCCTTCCCCTTCCCCTTCCCCGGCCCGCTCGCGCAAGGGTCCGGCACAGCAGAAGCAGCCGCGATGTCCATATCGACCAGCCATTCGCCGAGGTTCGAGGGCGTCGTTCCCTGCTCTCTCGTTAGCTGCTACTTGAAGGGCTAGGGGAGGAGGAGGGGGGGAAACCTTGAATGCGACTACTATGAATGGCGCTGGGGAGGGGAAGTAGAACGCCCCGCAGAACGGACCGTCCCAGAACCAGTGTTGAGCGGGGTGGTCCTACAGCGGGGTTTGTTTACATCCCTGGAAGAACAACAGGATGCATGCATGCGTACGTCGACGAGATCTGGAGAACTGTCAGCCCTGTGCTCCTTATAAGGTGGTGGAGAGTGACATACCGCACACAACGGTAAAGCTCAGTCCCCATGTCTCTGCCTAACGATACCGTGAGCCCCAAAGAGCGAAATCGTGTTGGTCGGCTTACAATGGCTGTGATGGCCTGCTGCGAGTCTGCCACTGCTTTCTCCGCTTCTGGAGGAGCAGCAGTAACGGCACTCTTGACGCTCTCGAAGTCCCGCAGGTACATCACGGTCGACTGCATTAACCCGAGGCGAACAACATTCCAGTCCACCTCTGCTGGCGAGCTCTCTGCCCTCCCCGGCATCAGCAAAGCAAAGCAGTAAGAAAGAAGCGCCCAACATACTAGCGCCATAAGCCAGCTTCGCCGCATCGATCTGCGCTGCGCTCTCGCTCGTCCACTGCCCGAGCTCCGTCGCAGTCTGCGCATCGCTAGACGCGCTCAGGCTGATGCCGACCAGCTCTACCGTCTCCCTCTCCCTCACATGCCCCTCAGCTGGGGAGAGGACAGAGAGAAGCCTAGGCTGCTGCAGCTGCTCCACATGCCGCGCTAGGATCGCCCGCCTCGCCTGCGCGAGGTCCTGCACCTCCGTCCGAGGGAGGAGGTACACCGGCGTGCATTCTTCCGCCGGCAGGGGCGTGCGGCAGAGCAGACCGTCGACTAAAGCAGATATGTGTTTCAGGAAGTTGGAGAAATGTTCCATGAGAGAGGTATGCGGGGCAGCTGTATGCGCAGAACAATATGAGCGCCGCGCGACAGGGGCGGGCTAGGGGCGCGGTGACATCAGGTGCGCTCAGGGGGATGCGAGTGTGATCGCATGACCCGAGCACTTTCAGGTGCGAGCAGTGTAGAGGAGTGATACGAGGGAGTCAAGCAGGTAGGAGAGGCGTGACCTTGCAGATGTGCCTGGGTGGTCCGGCCGAGGTGCGAGAACGCATCTGAGAGAGTCATCACCTGGCTGGCATGCCCCTCGCGCAGAAGCATCTAACCAGAGCGCAGTGCAAGATGGACATCTCGCTGGTTATGTCGGGTAGCATATCGGCTATGTTCCAGATCAAGCTGCGCTGGGAACGGTCGAAACTTTGCTGGAATGAGCAGGTCTCAATATGCTCCAAGGCACGTCCCACGTTGACCCAACATGGACTGCACAGCCACGTACTGTCACGTGTATTGGGACCCTGCATTGACCCCGCATGACCCATTGTCGAAGACAGTCTCGCCGCCTCCCTCGGGCTCATATGTACTGTACCACATCCACGACCCTGCCTAGGGCGCCGTCCTTTCTTCTGTGTCTGACTATAATGCAACTGTCTTCAAGGCTTGCGGTCTGGATGGCTGGACTGTGCCCGCAGCGGAGCGCTCATGCGACTACATAACCTCGCCTTCGTCGGCGGGCACCCAGCAGCTCGCTAACCACCATCAGTCCAATGATCTTCTCAGCGCTCACCACCCTCTCGCTCGCCGCTCTTCTCGCTCCGAGCAGCGCGCAATCCAATCTCACCGTCCCCTCCGGCTACGCTCCCACCTACAGCGCATGCCCCACGAACGTTACCTGGCTCCGAGGCGCTCAGAACCTGAGCGACGCCGAGCACGCCTGGGTGCAGGGACGCAAGGTCGTCGTCGCTGATGCCTTGGGAAGCTTCCTGGGGGCCCTGAACTGGACGGGGTTTAATGTGACCGAGTATGTGAGGCTCATCAAGGGGGATTTGGACAATGTGCCGGTGGTCAGCTTGGCTTTGAGCGGAGGCGGAGATGTGGCTGCTTTCACTGGTGCGCTGATTCGCTTGGGTCTTTTTCTCGTCTGACGTTGACACAGGCATTGGAATCGTCCAAGCGTTCGATTCACGCTATCCGCCAGCCCTGTCTCAGCGCACCGGCGGGCTCCTCCAGTCCTTGACGTACTTCGCCGGGCTCTCCGGCGGTTCCTGGCCCGTGGTCTCCTACTCAGTCTCATCCTTCCCCACCAGCTCCGCGCTCATAACCGCCTGGGATCCGGAGATCGATCCCTACTACCGTGGTGACAACGCATCAGCCATCAACGACTACGAGGAGGTCATATTCGAGCAAATTGGGGAGAAAGCAGAGGCCGGATTTCCCGTTAGCTTGGCGGACTACTTGGGGAGAGCCCTTAGCAGTGAAACGATCCCCGGACCGGGGTATGGCGTTAACGTCACTTGGAGCGGGGTGGCGAGCCTGCCGGCGTTCAAGAACTTCTCTATTCCCTTCCCTATTGTGGAGAATGTCGTAGTTGACCCGAACTCGCCCAGCTACGCAGGAGTGCTGATCCCCCAAGCCAATTCGACTATAGTGAGTCATGTCGACTCTGCATCACTGCGCTTGTTGACAAGAGTCGTAGATCGAGGCTACGCCGTTTGAGTGGGGCGCATGGCAGGGCGACCGTATTGGGTTCACGCCGACCAAGTATCTCGGAACGATTCTTGCCGGTGGCTCGCCAGTTAACACTAGCACATGCGTGACCGGCTTCGACAATGCCGGTTTCATCCTCGCCTCGGCGTCGAACGCGTGGAACCTCTGGTACTTGAATGACATATCGAACGGGACCGAGGGCAACTTTGCCAAGCGCTCTCTATCTATCTCGTCCGACAAAGCCGAAGAACACGCGCTTTCAAAGAGGGCATCGTTCGCCTTCCCGATCTCTACCATCGAGGGACTCGCCGGGGTGTTCAACCAGTCCTTCAACCTCACGCTCGGGGAGATCCTCACGGCGCCGTACTTCAATCCCTGGCTCGGCGTCGGAGGGGACAACGCGACCTTCCTGCAGTTGGTTGACGGCTCCGAGGCTGGTCAAACAATCCCCTTGGCGGGTATCATGCAGCCCGCCCGGAAGCCGGACCTCATCATCGCATACGACGCGAGCCAGGAGACGGCCTACGGTTGGCAGAACGGGACGAATCTGATCGATTCATATACCTGGGCTGTGCAGCATGGGATCCCCTTCCCGAAGATCCCTACCGCGGTGACGATACTGAACCGGAACTACTCGACCCGGCCGACGTTCTTCGGCTGCGCGCACAAGGACGTGCCTGTGGTGTTGTACCTCTCGAACGCACCGTATTCGACCTACACCAACTTCTCTTTCATCGAGGACGCGCTTCCTCCGCAACAGGTACAGGAGGTGCTCCTCAACTCGTTCAATATTGTTTCACAGGGTAACGGTACCCTGAACTCTGACTTCCCTGAATGTCTTGGGGTGCGTGCTCTGCATCCGGTACTTTGCGCCCAATACTGACCAACTTGGATACAGTGCGCCGTCATCCAGCGCTCCATCGAAAGACTGGGTTGGAATACAACCGCCCAGTGCCAGGCATGCTTCTCGAAGTACTGTTGGGACGAGGTTGACGATACGAAGCTGAACCCTGGCTTGAACCCGTTCAACCCGGAGATGTCACTACCTCCCACGACATTTGCCGTGTGGAACCAGACACATAACTACACGTCGCCAAAACTTCTGCCCTCATGAATGTGTAACGGTCTAGTTGTTCTGTAGTAGATCTAGGCTGCCCGGAGCGAGCATCATTATGAACTTCTCCTTGTAGGTTCATGTGCCCCTCAGAAATGTCAAGTTCAGTTGACGGCCGACAGAGACGCGTTTCATTCGAGTAGTAATGGGGATAGAATTGTCAGAACAACATTGGAAGAATCCTGCATCGTAATCGACTACCTCTCTCATTGGGCGGGGGTCTCACTCAATAGGCTGAGATGCCTTGACCCAATGCAGTCGGCCCGCGGTGTTCAGCAAGAAGTTGGTGCTTCTGCCGT
Source organism: Calocera viscosa TUFC12733 (assembly GCA_001630345.1). NCBI lineage: Eukaryota > Fungi > Basidiomycota > Dacrymycetes > Dacrymycetales > Dacrymycetaceae > Calocera > Calocera viscosa. The sequence continues at coordinate 229,024 of KV417302.1, read as the reverse complement.
CGGGGGTCATGGCGGGATCACCGCCCAAGAAGTTCTGCGGAAAGCCGACGTCGAACGGCACGGCAGCGTCGAGGAAGTCGACCTGTGCGCGGGTGAGGTGGATGCTCAGTGCCTGTGGACCAATCATGAGCGAGTTTCAAGATGGAAGCAGGAGGTGATCATACCTTGATATTCTCCTTGAGGTGCGAGACCTTCTTTCCGCCAATGATGGGGAAGACATACGGCTGCTTATGCAGCGTATAGGCGATCGCCACATTGGCTAAGCTAGCGTCGCCGCCGATCTCATTCGCAACCTTCTCGAGCGCAGCGCTCATCTTCGTCTCGTTCTCGGTCATCTCGTTCTGGCCCCAGCGAAGCGGGCCGCCCTCTTTGATCCGCTCCTCGAGCTGCGCTTGGGTGCGGAGCTTCCCGCCCGCAATCACGCCCCAGGGCGCGACGCCCATGCCCTCGTGCATACACATGGGGAGGATGTCACGTTCAAAGTCGCGCTTCATGCAGGACCATTCGCCTTGATCTGCGCGTATGTGTCAGAAAGGAATATGCACGAAACGGCCGGTACTTACAAACGACGAACGGAGTGAGCGCGTGCGCCCGCGCGTACTCATTGGCCTTGCTCACGATCCAAGCAGGTGTATCGCTGATGCCTAGGTAGAGCGCCTTGCCGCTCTTCACGACATCGTCCAGTGCGCGCATGATCTCGGGGATGCTGCAGCTATAGTCCCACCAGTGGAGGTAGAGGATATCGACGTATGACGTCTGGAGCTTCTCGAGCGAATCACGCAAGGACAGCGTGAGCGACTTCTTGTGGTTGCCCGTGTAGTTCACTTGCGACTTTGCGTCCCCGCGCAGTTTGCGGTAGCCGATAGTGTACTTAGTCGCGACGACTATACGCGTGAAGTCAGTACGCGGCATCTTCCGCCTGCTTGGGGTACGCACCAAGCTCGTCGCGGTTCTTGCGTTCCTTCATCCACTCGCCGATCCACAGCTCGCTCTGCTCATCTTGGTAGTTGTTCGCCGTGTCGATAAAGTTTCCACCAGCTTCCCAGTACGTATCGAGGATCTCGAATACGCCTTTCTTGTCAATGCCACCGCCGAGGATGTCCTTCCAGGCATCGCCCAAGGACATTCCGCCCAGCGCGAGTGGTGAGACGCGGATGCCCGCGGAGGGAGAGAGGAGGCGGTATTGACCCAGCTTTGTGGATGGCTCGGGAGCGGGAGCGAATATGTGGGCCATTGTAGGTGTAGTGGTGTGTTGAATATGTTGAAGTCGATGGGCGGTTTTGTTGGAACTCGTCAGGCGGCAAACGCAGCAGCTTTATACGCCTCGCCCCTCTCATGGACACTTCCTGACCCAGAAGCATCGATCGTCGCACTAGTCGATTCCTACGCGGCGAAGAACATCGAAAGCTAAGGCACTGTTCCGCCAGTCCTGTCTCGGGCCAGGTCCACGCCGGCTTTAGAGACGACTTGCACAAAAGACGGTCCAGATAGTAAGAGAGACGTCGCCCATGTCCAAAGTCCACGTCTTTCAGGCATCGTCAATGTAAATGAGGTCGAGATCCCTGGAGTCCATGTGCGGAGTCCATGTTTCCCAATTAGGGAATCGGCTGTTCCTCGTCGTCCCTACTCGCTGTTAAGGGTGGCCGCCTGGGAAATATGCCAATAGCACGCGCGTAAGCATTTGTAAGGATTGTAATGACCCCAGATCCTGAGCAAACAATGGGCCCACGCAAACGGATGCAATCGCCGGATCAAAGGCAGCGAGCCAAGAGTCGGCGATTATCAAGCCCTTTCAGCCAAGGCGGAGGGTCGGACGAGATCATAACGCCGGACAGGAACCGGCGCACAGTCAGGCTGACAACCCTGCCAAGCTGGGTGTAACGTGACCATGTTGAAATTTGCGGCAGATCGGGGCGGCGTGGAAACCAAAACGGGTGCGCCTCCTTGAAGGGTAGAGGCATGGGCCGTAAGGGTCCACGACATCGGCCATGGGACGGCGATAGTAGAGAGTCCTTATGGCCGACTCGGACACACGGGTCCTCCTCATCCAATACTCGAAGACGACAACGACGGCTCGAGCGTTGTATCACGTCGTCGACCAAGCAGCCCTCTTGCCTCTCGCATGTCGGCTGCTCAACATCCCTCCAGACGGTACCCGCTTCTCACCCGCTGATTCGAACACAGCCGAAGAACCAGCCTCGGTCCCGAACCCTTATCACCTTCGCATCCTTCATCACGGCCCCGCAGAAGTTGGCATGACTCGCTCTTTCATCTTGCGTGCCTTAGCCCTCGCCCTCCCGCGACCGACGTGGTCGCCTGGTACCTGACCTTGACTCACAGCCATGGCCGCCGCTTGCAGAGATTCTGGGCCCTTCACGCTGTGCCCTCTTATCTCCATGCTGGCATCCATCTGCCGCTCTCCTATATGAACGACGTGAAATGAAAGGGAACGGCTTACCCTCACACCGACCATGGCCGACCCCAAGCCCATTACCCTCTCTGCCCCCGCAGGCACGGATAGCACGTCTTCGGACGCGTCGCTCAGCAAGGAGCAGTTTCCCGCCGAGGCGTTCGCAGGCCAGTGGTTCCTCGTGCGCTCGACTATGGGCATGTGGCAGGTGCGCCTACGCTCTATGCATCCCATTACGATGCGTTGCTGAATATGGTCTCCAGACGCACAAGGACACGTCCATCACTTACACGCTCAGTACCCCGCTCCCGGACCTTGTCTATACCGATTCCAAGGCATTTAGGGCAACCTCTGCATCTTCAGACAAGGCACCCACGGTGATCGATGGCATCTCGACACTGCAGGCATCAGAAAATGGACTGCAGTTTCGCTGGCGTGGGTCTGGCTTCCTGCTGCGTTTAGCAACTTCGACGTGGCAGATACTGGGATACGACATCGAGGAGGGATGGTTCGTGACGTTCTTCGACAAGACCCTGTTCACGTCGGCCGGCCTGGATATCTACACGCGGAAGCCAGGATCGGTCAGCCCGGAGAGGCTCGCCGAGATCATCAAGGCCGCTCAGGCGCTTGAGGGGGACGCGGGGAAGTTTGCCGAGGGTTTCTTCGAAGTCAAGCATGGTGATTAGCAGGGAGGAGGTGAGCGGCGTAGTGTGAGGAAGGGCCGGTCAGGCGAGGGTCCGGTCAAATGTACAATGTTATTAAGCGATATTACCTCCATTGCGATCATTCCACAGACAATATGCCCAGGCCAAATACCCTAAAGACATCAGAGACCCGTTCAGTCCGTACAAATGACCTTAACCATCAAAAGCTCTCAAGTATCTGGATGTCATCGTCGTCCATATAATCATACAAACCGTAGGCCTCAAGATGGAACACGCGATGTGCGAATTCTTCCTCGACTGCGTCAGCCTGAGCTTGCAGCAGGTCGTCATCGTCGTCGTCAATAAGCTGGACCACGTCCATTGCAGCATAGCTATTCTTGGTCATTTCCGCGATAATCACAGCTTCTTCCCGTGCGGCTTTCTTATCGCGCACTTCATCAGGCTCGTCTATAGGGTGTTTACGTTTCGCAGGCGTTATAGAAGGCGGATCGGCATTGTCCGATGGAATGGTTGGCATTTTCAACTCGTACAGAAACTTGATCTCCTCATCGTCAGATTCGACTTCGAGCATAGCAAACTTGTCTTCAGGTTCGTCCAGCTGAACGAGAGAGGCGGCGTATAGCTCAGGTCCGCCGAGTAGAGGTGTAATCTTCTTAATCAGGTACTGAACTAAGCTTTCACCAGCATTCCGCGTTGGAAGTCCTTGTTGGTCAGAGAAAAGAGGTAGACTGTTGTTGACAGTGATTTGGAACGAAGGTTTAGGGAAAGAAAACATAGAAGTGAGTGAAGAAGTGCCGGAGAGTGCCGGAGTTGACAGAGACGAGCCGGAGGAAGAAGCATGAGCGAGACTGCTATAAACCGGAATCGAGGCCAAGCATTCGATCTCCGCCTTACGTTGGGTGAATAGCATGTGCTGCAGTTCCTTCCTGTATTGAGCCATTTAGCATGACATGCTCCAAGGGATGCATGCCAGACGTTGAATAAGGGGACCAACCTCCACTGATTGGGCAAGTCGAGGTTACGCAGCATCTTCATAGCCTGTGTGCCGTCGTTAGTGATCCTTGTGGCACAACAGAAACGCACAACCTTCCGGTTATCTTGTGGTTTCAACAGCAAGAGGTCGTTCAAGTCGATGCCAAGGTGGCTCCATTCCGTTCCGAACACTCCAATCCACGTGACACGCTCTCCAGCGACGGACCCACAGCATTTGATGTATTGCGAAAGGATTTCGAGCCCGTAGGGGTCGGCATCGACTAGCACCGTAATGGGAATCCTGCGGAAGGTAAAGCAGAGCTCGGACCAAAGGGAAAGGGGTACGTACCATGGTGGCAAATCCGAAGCGAGCTTTTTGAAGAGATTCCGAGTCGCCAAATCAGGGTAGCCTTTTCCCTTTGGCATATCGTTAGCTCAGCAGGTGGCAGGGAGGGCAAACCTACAGTGATGAGGAGACCTCTGCCGTTGGAGAATTGATGCTCTGCGAATGACTTTGCAAGGAGCGTTTGAAAGACGGCCTGAGGTCGAATTAGTCTCAGAACTGATGATATCCGCAACGGGGCTGCGCTCTCCCTCACCTCCTTTTCCACAACAAGGACAAAGGATATATTTTCATGCACATCGACCTTCTCAATATCTTCCCAAGCGGGCGTAAATTGACCCTGAATGAGGGTGAGGGGAGGGGAACGATATGCGGAGAGAACGACTCAAACCCTCGTAGCCGTCGCCGTGACGATGTCGCCGGTCTTCAGATAGAGGGTGAGAGCCAATCCGGCGAACATTCCCCTCGGGGAGGCGCGCTGAAGACACGGTCAACGTGGGACATTTGAAAACGGAGCGGCTACCGACAATGTTGAGAGCGCCTCGAGTCGCTTTCAACCTGGCGGCAAGTTGGTCGATAAGCTAAACCACGACAAGGTTTCAGTGATATTGAGATTGCGAGAGGTTGGCGAGCTCACTCGGTCTGAAGTTGATTGTGACTCGAAGAGGGCCGGGTTTCGATAAAACACATCCCTGGCAGCCGTCAGTTATCAGTCCGGCACTCGATGTATGCGTATCGTATTTTCCAACCGTTTGGTGACCGGCGTCTTGGTAAGAATCGCTTCCTGTGCGACGCGAACCACAGCGAGCAGACGGGCTGAAATACGCACATACGTTAGTGGTCGTCTGCGCACCAGTTGTCAAAGACGTACCAAGAGACTTTGAAGACTCTTTACCCGACTTCATGCGCTTGGTAAACGTGTTCTTCTGTGAATCTTCCAACCTCAGAGGAATGGAAGGTTCGAGGGGTGCAACGGCATCGGAGCGATCGTCGGGGTCGGTGGGTAGCTTCTCAAACGCGTGGATCTCCTCGGTCGCCTTGTCCAGCTTTCGAAGGAGCTCTTGCTCGATGGCAGCAAGGCCGTCCAAGACGCTGGACCGGTTTTCAGCACGTTTCAGGCGCATATATGCGCACGTACGGATTATTGTGGACTTCCAGCGCATATATGGCGCTTTGGGATGCGTCCAGCTGACTGTCTTCGCTGCTCGGCAGGTTGGGCGACAGGGACGAGGAGGGTGCCAAAGAGTAGTCGTCGGCTGACGAGGAGGGGAGGGACGAAGACAAGGACGAGGATGTGTAGGACTCGGCGGCGGATTGTCCGTATGGGACAATATCCTCGTCGACCAGGTCGATGGTCTGCGAGCCATCTGCCCAGCTGCCGGCTGTCGGCTTGAGCGAGGATCCCCAGACCTCCTGGCTGTCCCCGATGGCCAAGATACCGTCGTCGTCGTCGTTGTCGTCTTCCACGCCGTAAGAGAAGAAGTTGCCGTCAAAGGGCATCATAGCGAAGCAGAGGTGAGCAGCGACCAAAGATGACGGAGAGAGATCAAGCGAAGCACCTCCTTCATGTGAAGAGCGGGAAAGCCTGAGGGACGCGAAGGGTACGCAGTCACGTGATGACTGACTTTTGGTCAGCCACTAGGGATTGGAATTGGCCGAAGTCGTTTCCTCCTCGTCCTCTGCGCATATATACGCCCTCTAGCGTACTCCAGCCTCTTTTACCCCTGCCACGAGCGACGACCTGATCGCCCAGAGACTTAGCGATAGCGACTATGGCCGCAGCGGAAGCTGACGCGAAGCCGATCGCTATCCACCAGCCAGCTGGGACGCACGGCGTGCCAACGCACCCATCGCTGAGCAAAGCCGAGTTCCCGATCGCAGCCTTCGAAGGACAGTGGTATGTCGTCCAGTCGACGTTGGGGATGTGGAAGGTGCGCTCCCTCCTGCCGCAGCCGCAAGCCGTTCCGTGTCCTGAGCGGGGGTGGTCGTAGACGCGCAAGGACGTGACGATCACGTACACGCCTCACACTCCGCCTCCGCACCTCGCGTACAACGATCATGTCCAATACCGATCCTCCTCCTCGCCGGCCAGCAAGGCTCTCAGCTCCGTCGTCGGCGTCTCTAGGCTCCTCCCCACCCCAGGCAGCGGGGCGGCGTCGTCTGCGGAACACGGGGCGCACTTCGCTTGGCGTGGGTCGGGCCTGTTGATAATCGCCAGCTCGAAATGGCAGGTGCTGGGGTACGACATGCAGGAAGGGTGGGCGGTCACCTTCTTCGAGAAGACGCTGTTCACGCCCGCGGGCCTGGACGTGTATGTTCGGCAGCCGGGCGCGGTGAGCAAGGAGCGGATGGACGAGATCATCAGGAGCGTGCAGGCGCTTGGTGGAGAAGCGGGCAAGCTGGCAGAGAGCTTCTTCGAGGTCAAACATGGCGTCTGAGCGCCCGATTGAGAGCATGCACTCGTGTCTGCACTGTACATTGTCTGTATATGATAAAACGTGTCTAATACAATGGATATGCGCTGTGTCGTGGTATGCGGACAACCGAATCGCTGGTCATAAGAATATCCTGATCGCCAATTGGGCGCAGGACGAATGGGGAATAATAGGAATAGAACTAGAAGCCGCCGGCGTCAAGCGTGCGTCGAGCGTAACAGATCGAAAGGCGTAGGAAAAGGCGTGAAACATGAAAAAGGCGTGAAAGCGTAAGTCATACAACATTAGCCCCCTGGGCGACGAACAACAAACAGCAAACAGCAAGAGAGACACGAACACTCGCTCGACGTCATTACCCAGAATAAATATTTCCCTCCTCAATTGAAAGGGAAGAACGCGCCGCGTTTCCCGTCGCCTAGCCCGTCCTTATCCCTCGTTCTGACAAACCGGCGCATGCCGCGGGGTTCCCGCCCCTCTCCGTCCGTCTTGGCCCCATCGCGCTCCTCGAAATTCCGCACTTTGTCCCTAACAGTGCCCTTCCTGAGCACTGCCGGGCCGGGTGGCTTGGGCGGCGCCGAAGTTGCCGGAGAGGCGGACGCCTCCCCGCCCGGCAGGGGAGGGACAGGCGGCACACCAGCATCGTTGAGCACGCGCGTGCCCCAGTCCCAGTCCTCGCCAGGCCGGAGCTTGCTCATGATACTGACCCTTGGCGGCGGGCCATCCCTCTTCTTCCCATTCCCATTCTCATTCCCAGCCGGCCCGCTGGCGAGTCCCTTAGGCTTAGGAGGGAGCGGCGGCTTGTTAAACAGTTCTCCAAAGAACCCCCCGCGCCGGAAGGGCGTGCTCGGGCTGTTGCTGCTCGCAGGCGCGTCCCGGCTGTTCGTGCGGTCGAAGGGGATGCGGAGGGGGGTGGGCAGCTCGAGCGCGAGCCTAGGCGGAGGACTGGGCGTGCGCCGGTTCTCTTTCCCACCTTGCGCGGAGGGGAGGGAGAGCGTTTCGGGCTTGGCGGGGATGACAGGCGCAGGTGCGCTGCCAGAGATGGGAAGGAGCTGCGCCTGCTGCTGGGCAAGCACGGACGTCGCTCGCCGCCTGGGCGATGGGCCAGTGGTGACAACGCTCGGGATCTTGCTCGGCATCATACGGGGCTGTACAGAGTTCCTCCTGCTCGGTGCTGGGGGCTGGATGACGGGCGGGAGAGAGTCGCGTTTCCCATTCCCGTTCGCGGGCGGGGAGGGGGCAGGAGCAGTATACGAGTGATTCGACGCTGTCGTGCGAACGCTGCCGACCGTCTCCCTCCTCTTCTTCTTCAGCTCCCTCTCCCTCATCTCCGCGCTAGGCAAGGCCTGCACCTCCCTCGCCCCGCCCCCGCCGCCCTGTTCCTCCGGCAAGCCGAAAACCACATCGTCCTCCTCCACAAAGAGCTTTACCAAGCTGCTCGCAATGCCCACGCTGGGACAAATGACCAGCAGCAAGTTAGTCAAGCTCATCCGCGTCGTCTCCCTGTGCCTGGCGAGGTATTTCAGCAACCGGCTAAGCTCGCGAAGGAGGATCCGGTTCTCTGGCGGGAGCTGGCGGACGAGGTGCGCAAGGTCGAGCAAAAGCTGCGGCGTAGTCGTGAGCGGGGTGGAGGAGGCGTGGCCGAATGCGCTCAGCCCGTCGGGGGAGGCGACGTCCTCCCCCGTGTGCGGGAGGAGGGCCTCGTCGAACCGTTTAGCAAGATAGTGCGTGAGGAGCGGTTCAGGCACTGCCAACAACATCAGCACCTCTCTTCCAAGCAAAGCAAAAGCCAACTCACATTCCCTAAAATACGCCTTAAACACCCCCGCGACCGCATGCGGATCGAGGTCGCTCGGCCCCACCATCCTAAGATCATAATCCGCGCCTCTATCAAATTCCTCTCTGAGCGTGCTGACGTGACTGGGCATTCCGGAGATCCGGAAGATCCCCTCCTCCTCCGGGCCCCAGCGCTCAAGGTGCTCCAGACACCGAAGCACAAGCGCGGGAAGCCAGCGCGTGCGGTCTTCCGACCCTGGCCCAGCTTCCCGCCCAGGGGTGGAGGGCGCGACGGAGCGCGTGCGGCGGACAGCCTCCCCCAGACGCACGCCGAACACTTGCCCGCCCCTGCCCGTCGGAGGACGCAGCGGGCGGGGCATGATCGGTAGATGCACGTCCATCGCACCAGCGCCGAGACCGTATGGGCGGGAAGTAGGGAGCTGGGAAGCGCTCGCCGTGCGGGGCAAAGGGAGGGTCTGCGAGAAACTCTCCATCCGCCGTTGCCCTTGACCCCAGAGACCCTGCACCCGCCCCCAGCCAGCGCGCACTGCGCCCCCTGGGCCGTTCGGGCTGGGGCCGCGCGGGCCATAAGAGCCAGGTGCGAGGCCGGCGGGGAAGGCGGGGGAGGTGGCTGCGACAGGTGGGCCGGGATGACGCGGCGGCGGCGGCGGCGGCGGCGGCGGGTTGTGCACGCTGCTGAAGACGGTAGGCGGGGCGGACGGTCGACGGAGCGCAGGCGGGGGCTCGGCGCGTCCTGGTCTTGGGGGCAGGAGGGGCGGAGCTGGCACGGCCGGCACAGAGGAGAGGGAGGAGGATGTAGCCCAAGCGAACACCCTACTGCTTATCCTGCCCCTTGCTCTTCCTCCCTCGCTCGATGCAGCGCTCACCGCGCTCGAGGCTGTCGGTTCCCGGGTGAGCGGTTTCCTTCCCGGCAGCGGCGGGGCAGAGGGGGCCGAGGGGCGCAGGGGGAAGGAAGGTGCGTGATGCGGTGGGGTGGGGGGCGGTGACTGGTGGGACTGGGACTGTTCCTGCTGCTGCGGGCGAGCGGGAAGGGGGAGGTTGGTGAGGCTCCTCCTGCGCTGGGTTGGGGGTGTGGTCGTCGGCGGTCCAGGGCGGGGCGGGGCGGGTGCCCCTGCTGGGACCAGAACAGTCGTTGTCGCTGACCGGTCCCTCGTGCTGGTGCTTCCCAAGCTCGCGGAGCTCTGGTTAGGCAAGTGCGGGGCCGTCGATGGGCGTGCTGGGAACGCAGGAATTATCGCGCGCTGCGAGCTGGGCTGGGAACGCAGGCTGCTCGGTTTTGGCGGTGGGGCTGGGCCTGGGGATGGGAGTGGGAGTGGCGGAGGCGGTGTGGATGGGCGACGCTGGGAGGAGGCCATGGAGCGGCCTGAGCCCGAGGAACGTTTGCTCGTTGTGCTGTCCCTGTGTTTCCTTTCACCAGCTGCTTGTCCAGGGCCAGCGGCAGGAGGTCGGATCGTGAGCCCCGAACCGGTGCTAGCGCGCCTGTCCTCTCCCTCGGGCACGCTGAGCAGACTGGGCTCGTGCCTCAGCTTCTGCCCCTGCTGGTGGGAAGAGAGGTACTGCTGATACTGAAGTGAATGCTCGTGCTCCGAGGATGATATTGAGCTCGTCTCGAGCGAGCGGGGGAGGATGGGGTCGAGCGAGACGGAGGAGGCGGAGGAGATGGACATGCCGCCGTCTGGGGTATGGGGGGAATGAGGGGTGAGAGTGAGGGCGGAGGGCGGGAGAATGGTCCCTGGTGAGTTGAGCTAGCGCGGTGGGTGGCTCCTCCGAGTGGGCTGGGTGTCCTGCGTGCTCGTGCTCGTCCCGCTGGTAGTCACCTCGACTAACACCGCTCGCGGGTATAAAGGTGTCGCGATGCCCCCGCTGAGGGTATCCGCAAAGTATCGTGCAAATTCTGCTGCTCTGCTGCGGTGTGAGATGGTGCTGAAGAGTACCTCACCTGTCACCTGGGTGGCTGGCTGGCGAGTCGAGTCGAGTCGAGTAGGCACAGCAGAGCCTGCTGGTGAGACCGTGACGGCGAGAAGCAAGCTGGTACTGTACCGGTATGGAGGATGTGACGCTGAGTCCTGAGATCCCGAGATCCTGACACTTGATACTGATACTGATACGCGACCCCGACCCTCAATCAATATCAGCCAGTGAAAGCAGTGCTGTGTGCCAGACGCCTCATGCCCCCCAGTTTCCCTTCCCTGCTCCAAGGACTCGGAATGAATGAATGTACGCCTGGCGGTGACCCCTAACAATGGCAGAATTCGAAATGGGGTTTGTCCGTCCGGCGGTGGTTGATAGGGTCGGGGATGTCTCACCCTCTCCTTCTCACCCTCTAACTCTCTCACGCTGGAGTGATGCTGCTATGCACAGTACCTCGCTTTACGCAGCCATCCGCCGGGTACTTTTGCAGTGCCTGCGGCAGGAAGGTCTTCCGATGCCTTTACAGTACTGTCCGAGCATCGCCCCGCCCATGCGTATGAGCATATGGCCCCCTCTTCCCTCGCACCAACCCCTGCACGTCCAGCACTTCTCTCCACCAACGTGTAGTTGATAGAATCATCCTAAGATGCTCAAATGAACTGCCGCCTGCCGACCGATGCCGACAACCCGTGCCTTGCCTTGCCGATGCCGACCAACCTTACGTACAGCACAGCACAAAGCCGTCGTCAGCGCCGCTCCACCTCTCACGCACTCCGACCAGCGCAGCCCATACGATCCATACGATCCATACAACCCCTACGATCCAGGCAATAGTCAACAGTAGCCAACCCCCTCAAGCCCAGTCCTAACGTAATCACAAACCCCTCCAGCAGCTGGTGCCTGACAACCCCCCGCCCTTGGCGGCTCCGCTTCCCAAGGTTGCCCCTTCGCCCCTCGGCCCTGGTCCCTCGGCCCTGGGTCAGGGTATTCCACAAGAATGTTCACTCTCTTGGCCAGAGCGCTCTGGGTCGCAGGGATCGGACAGACACATGGTTTGTGAGGCATGAGAACCGGCTTGGATGTGCGATCGATACGCAGAGCGTTCCGACTGCCTCCACTGTAGTACCCCGTGCTGCGATGTACCAGAAATACACACATACAATTGCATGCTCAGAATACTAGACAGGACTACGGCTACTTGCTACTTGCTACTTTGTGTACTATCATCACACTCGCTCGTTTCACAGAAACACAGGAATAGAAACAGAAAACAGAATTACACGCCCGGCCTCCTTCCGCCGGTGAAAGAAACAGGAGTTCATGATGCCTCCTCATACCGTACAGCATAGTTATCTGGCCCGACTCCGCCGGGTCCGCCCTCAACCCTCCGGCAGCAGCGCGCTACTCCTTGAACACGCCCTGCTCCGGCCCGACTCCGCCGGTTCCGCGCTCGACCCTCCGGCAACAACGCGCCTATTCCTTGAACACGCCCTGCTCCATCTCCTGAATGACATGGTCGATCTTCGCCTTGTGTATCCGATGGTGCTCCTGCCATCCCTTCCACGGATGATGCGCGTTTTCCGGGAGGAGCGCGAACGCTTGGAAGATCTGGTCGCTCGTCCCTTGCGGCTTGCCGAGCATCAGCCGCGCGAGCTTGACATCGTCCTCCCGGTCGTATCGGCGGCGTTTCATCGCGGGCTCGTCCGGCCCGGCTTGGGGAAGCGTCGGCGGCCGGTCAGTGTCGAACTCGTGCTTGTGCCGACGCCAGTATTTCATCCAGGATGCGCGGGAGTGGTGCGGAGCCTGCATACGCGATCGGCATCAGACCTTCCGGGTAGTCGCAATGAACTTACCTTCTGAGCGATGTCCCTCCATACCTGGACCATATCCTGCCCTTGCGCATACTGGAGGTACCGGAGCAGGTACCTCACATCCTCTTCGGTAAACGCGACGCCTTTGCCCGTGGTAGACCGGTACAGCGTCTTGGGTGGGGTCGGGCTACGGTCCCTATTTTGTTGAACATACCCGGCCGCAGGGGGCGCCTGTACGGCCCGACCGCGCGGGGGGCTGGCAAGTATGCCCGGCGTCCCGCCGAGAATGGCATTGCGCACCTCCTCGTCCTCGTCTTCGTCCACATCGACGGCGTCGCGCTCTCCGAGCACATCATCGTCGTCCTCCAGGCCGTCGTCCACCTCTCCCTCCACGTTCGCCTTGAATACGCTCATGTCGTACGCGCCTAGCTTGATCTGGTGCTTGTTGCAGAACCGCCGCCAGCTGTAGAACGTATGATGCGGCGCACGTATGGCCAGGCGCTCGCATATCTCGCGTAGCGACAGGATAAGACCTTGTTGCTGGCAGTAGTCGATGTACTTTTTCAGGTACAGGATATCCTCGCTCGTGAACAGGTTTCCGCCAAAGGTCGACTTCATTATGCGCGTAGGGGGTGTCGGGGAACGTGCAACCGGTTTGCGAAAGGTGCGCGACGCTCCGGCCTGTGCAATCGACTGCCGGGAGGTCGATATCCTGCTAGCGCGGTGGATCGTCCTTCCGCGTTCTGGTGTCTCAGGCGTGTGCGCTGTCTCTTGCTCCCCCCCGTCAGCAGGCGGCGTCGTGAAAGCCGTGCCGACATAAGGCTCCTCGGTCGGATAGTTCGGCGGCGGTGGCTGGAACTGCGCGTATGGTCAGCTCGGCCCGGTTGGACACGAAGCGGACTCACGGGATGCTGGTAATACGCGTTCTCGTCCCAGTGCTCCGCGCCCGGGTAGTGGAACCCATACCCTCCTGGCGGCGGGGCGAAGCTCGTCTCCCACGGCCTCAACCCCGGCTGCATCTGCGGCGGCGGGGGCATACCCGGCCCGGTAGGGTAGTTCGGCAGTCTCTGCATCGGCGGTGGTACCATGTGCCCCCCTGCGGTCGGAAGATGGTGCGCAACGGCCGGCTGGGCGATGGATCCCCATGGGAGGTGCTGCGGGTTGGCGATCTGGGATACGGTCAAAGGGTACGGGTTGGCCGCAGCGAGCGGCGAGGTGTGCGTTGCGAGCGTGGCTGGTGCCACGGGGAGGTCGGCGTCCGACGGTCGCGGTCGCTTCTTGCCCCGAGGAGCGGGAGGGTCGGCGGCCTCTGGGCGCGCGGCGGAGGAGAGGATGTTGGCTGCTGTCTGCGGGCGGTCGGTGCTGTTCGACGTCAGCACGCGCATATACCCTGGTAGAAGGAAGACGCACGTGTCGTACCCATCCAACCTGCACCCAGCCCAGTCGCTCTTGAACGTCAGCAGCTCGCCGCGGCGGATGCACTCGTTGACCCAGTTGGAGGAGAGGACGACTTTGCCCTTCTTGCCCGCGTACTGGCGCGCGAGGTTCCGCCCTGACTCGGTCGACGCGTTCACGATGATGTAGTTTACGTTGCTGTACCCGGAGGAGACCTGGCCGCCGTGTTTCTGTGCGCATAGCGTGTCAGCGGGGAAGGGCATGCAGTGGGATGAGACGAACCATGATAATCTCGATGACCTTTTGCGCGTCCACGACGTCCCGCTCGACAAACAGGGCGAGAGGCGAACCCAGCATTGGATCGACGAATATTGGCTCCTCGTCGTTGCCATTTCCGTTTTGCTTGCCGTTCGCGCCCGAGGCGAGGACGGGATCGAGCGCGGCTGGGACGACAACTGCGGATGCCTGCTGGACGGTCTTTGTACGCGCAGCCTTGACCGGCATTACAGTTATGATATTCGGCCCGAGAGGTCGGAGTGTCGGCGGTTTCCGCGTTTTCGTGCGAGAGAGTCGACCCCCGTGAGCAAAGGAGAGTCCGGGGTACCGTCGTGGCGAAGGAGAAGGGAACGACGGGGTGATGGACCGGATGGAATCAATTGAGCGGGATCAATTGGAGAGCTCTACTGGAAGCGGGAGAAGAAAGGCGCTAAACGAAGAAGGGGAGCGGAGGTACGCGGTTGGGGGGCAAACAAGGGCTGCGTGAAAGGGCGCACAGACCATGCATCGGTATTAAACTTTGTGAATCTTCTGGACCTTCGCGGACTATGGTGATGCCTTTGGACTGTTAGCCCGCGAGCCGCGCGCCTAGTACTCGGGAGCGAACAGCATCTCCTGCGCCCCTTGCAAGCGTGTCCAAACCCGGGGCCGACGGATTTGTGGTAGTTATAAGAACGCAGCATCCGCATCCGCTCGCACTTGAAAGCCTTCGCGTCCCGCAAACCACTCCTTCTCTTCGTCCTTGTTCTTTCATTGTCTCCTCTCCAGCTCCCCGCACATCTCTCCATCAACATCACCATAATGCAGCTCAGTCGCCTACCCACCATGGACGATCCCTCCGCTCCATCAGCCCGCGCAAAGTCGCTCCCTCCGGACATGCCCAGCTCTCCGCGGACGATCCGTGCGCCAGGTCACGCTCGTCGACGGTCGTCCGATTCGCGGGTCGCCTTCCCCTCGCCGTCCGAGTTCTTCAAGCGCTCCGTCGACGATGTCGTCGTCCAGCCCGACAACTGGGACGACGATCCCGGCGAGCAGCTCGAGGCTGCGCCGTTCTCCCCGAGCTCTGTCGACGCCGAGGCTGGCTCTGTCATCGCCGAGGCTGGCTCTGTCGTCGCCGAGGCTGGCTCTGTCGTCGCCGAAGGAGGCTCTTTCGTCGCCGAGGCTGCGGACGAGCACCCCGAGGAGGAGGTCGTGGTCGGGCCGAACGGACGTCCTCTCCAGCAATTCACGAACGGCATCAACCACCTCACCGCCGATCTTGCCGGACCGGACCCAGACGATCCGCTCGACGAGCAGTTCACCTACCTCCTACCCGAGGGCGTGATCACGGTCGAGCAGCAGCGGAAGAAGAACGCCAACTTCCTTGCGGAACGGAACGAGAGGCTCTCGCCGGTGTACACGCTCCCTGACGAGCTGCTCACTTACTGCCTCGAGCTCACCGGCGCGTGGCTCGACCAGCTAACGATGTTTACCCTGCTGAACATTGGCCGTCCTCAGTCGCTGGTCAACCGTCCGCCGTGGCACGCGCTCGCTTTCACCCGCACAGCCCGCACAGTCTGCAAGCGCTGGAATCGCATCGTCCTGCGCACGCCGCGCCTGTGGCGGTGGGCGATCTGGCCGCCCGTCCAGGGTGGCATCAGCCGCGTATACGGCTTCCCGATTGCGGACGTTATGCGGCGCACGGGGGGCGTGCCGCTGGACGTGTACATCACCGACCTCGGCAGGTTCGAGCGCACCGCGGAGTACGGCACCTTGTTCAACATGGCCGTCGTCGCGCGCATCCGCCGACTGGAGATCGATGACGCACCTGTGCCGGGGCTCCGCCCCGGACACTCTCTTCCATGGACCATGCCGTGGGACCGCCTGGAGAACCTCTCGCTGCGCAAGTATGCCGTTCCCTTCTGCGCCTTCCTCCAGCTCCTGCGCAGCGCCCCACGGCTCCACTCCCTCCTCCTGCAGCACATCGTCTTCCACCACTGCGCCGAGTACCGCACCGCCGAGGTCGCACACGAATGCTTCTCCTGCCCGACCACGAGACTCCCCCTCCTGGAGCAACTGCACTTGATCAAATGCTCCGAGGAGGCCACGGGCACCCTCTGCGCTCGCCTGATCATGCCCCGCCTCTACCACCTCACCATCGTCCGTCCAGAGCGGCAATCGCACGCCCCCAACGTCCAAGGGACAGTGCTCTGGCCTCTCCCGCTCTCCGGCGTGCCGCCCCACGTGTTCGCCCGCGTCCGCCACATGGCATACTACGGCGACAACCTAACACACGAGGAGCTGATTCACACGCTCGACTATTTGCCCTCGCTCGAAGTCCTCTCCATCGGCGCGCGCTACATCCAGTTCGACGAGCAAGAGCTGTGGCAAGCCCTCTGGGAGCCAGACGCAGCGGGGGACTACCTCATCCCGCACTTGCACACCCTCCTCCTGCAGAACTGCATGCTCTTCCGCCAAACCGCCGACACGCTTGTCACGCACAAGCGCACGCAGGGGAGGGAGCTCGTCATGCTCGGCCTGTGTGGGAGCCAGATTACGAACTTTGATAACTATCAGAGCGAGCAGTGGGAGGAGTGGTGCGAGACCAGGCTGAGGGGTTGGGTCGGGTTGGAGGCGTATGGCGTCGCCGTGTAGGCGGGAAGCGTACACGAAAGGCGCGTTTGGCGGAAAGGCGCGTAATATGCGGCGCGCGGCGAAAGTGGTATTTGCTGTCTCTCGGTTAATGTGCCATGGGGAGTCCCGTCGCAGGTATGCGCAGCGTCCGACTGGCGGTTTCTCGTGCCTCCTCAAGGGTTTTCTTTGTTTCTTTGTTTCTGGGTCTGATATCCGATATCTGGGAAAATTGAGCTTTGAAAGCGTGAGGTAAAATATGCTTAGAATTGACTGCTGAGGATACGACTTGAAATGTGCATAGAATTGACGTTCTGACAATGCGACTGTCAGTCGCATGTCCGAGTCGAAACAGTCTCAGCCCAGGCCAATCCTACCTCGTGCTTATCATACGTTGTGCCTTGGACATAGTTCTCTCGATCGGTGGTCCGTCGACGTCATCGCTGACAAAGGGATAACGTTGCCGCACACGCGGTACACCATGTCGCGATCCATTGTCGACAATCGCCTGCCCGGCATCCAGCACCAGATCCGGCATTGACAACGACAATGCAGAACATCCAGCACTTCGCGCCGAGTTCTGCCTAGCGAGCCGCCTCTGATAACTCGCTCGAGCGATCAATGAACGCCCGTGCCCCTCATGTGATGATCAACATCACGCATCATTATCCCTTCCCCCCATTGCTTCTTCGCTCGCCCGCGTGCAACCGGCGCTTCCTCGGTGTTCTATCACCCCGCACTTGCACGTGGTGCCGGCCTTGCCCCCCGAGGGAAATTCCCGTGCCCGTGCGTCACTAGTCCAGTTCGGCAATCAGCCCTTGCTCGCCGGCCTTCGCCCGGGGGCGTGTCTGCAATCTGCAATCGAGCATCCGGGTGCATGCCGGTGCGCATCAATATCCAGGTGCTTGCTCCAGCACGGCAAGTCTGTGCAATACTGTAGGCTGCTGTCACCCGACCCCGTGGCCGGAGCCCACCTCCAGCCCGGGAGATGCCAGAGGAACGCATCAGAACTTTTGGTCATGTTTTTCTCTGCTTAGCGAAATGCCGGTGGTGTCCCCGGCGGGCCTCATAGCCGTGAAATGAACGGCTGCCTGCCTGCCCTCCCCACAGCCAGTCCTCCTCCCCCTTCCTCCTCCCCCTTCCCCCTTCACCCCGCGGGCGGCACTCGCACTCGCGCTCGTCGCACCTGACAACTCGCGTAGCCAGTACCAGCGCTTTCACTTGCTTAGCGATATCGATGGCCGTATAAATGCCCCAATAGCCACTATATGCTCGCATGGCCCCAGCCCCACTGTAGCACCCGCCGTGCAAATCTGCTCGCTCATTTGATCACCACCGCGCACGCTGGACGCCCGCCCCGACCCGAACGCGTACGAGAGAGGGAGAGGTCCCGGCGCACCATCCACCTCCTCCCCCACTGCTTCCACTTCCACCGCTTCGCCCCGCAGTGCCATGTCCCACGCCCACCCGCCCTCCCGCGCCCCGGGCAATACTAGCAACATGCAGGGCCCCACGGCAGCCGCAGCCGCGCGCAGATCATCAATATTCAACATCCTCGAGTCGGATCCTCCGCCCTCCCCGCGCTCGCCGACGATGCCGAGAACACTCGGCGCACGCCCATCATACCCTTATTCAGCACTTCAATTCCCGGCTCAGCCTACACATTATCCTCCCCACCCGCACCCGCCACCGCACCCAGGCTCGCGCACCAACCCGATCCTCCTGCCCTCCGCCCCGCCCTCCCCCTCTCCCCCTCCTCCGCACCCGCACGTCCACCCTGCACTCCAGCCCTTCTCCCCCGACCAACTCCCTCCAAACCCCTTCACCAGCCCCCGCCGACGCGCGCGCAAGACAGCCGAGAAGCGGGCGTTGCACAACGAGATCGAGCGCCGACGACGGTGTAACCTTAACGAGAGCGTGCTGGTGCGTCTTTCGTCTTGCTCCTTCTCCGCTGCCGGGCGCGCGCGCTGACGAAAGCGGGTTTCTCGGAAGACACTAGGGCGGCTCATCCCCTCCCTAGCGAGCATACACAGACCATCGCAGAACCAGATCCTCACTTCCACGCTCGCGTACGTCCAGCAGCAGCAGCAGGATCAGCAGATCGTCGCGCGGGAGCTGGCCGCCCTTGCGCGGGAAGCGACGGCGCTGAGGGAGGAGGTGAACGACTGGCGCGGGCGGGCGGGACGGCCGCTCGTCGAGGCGCAAACAAGGAGCGACGACTTCCTTCGGCTCGTTAGCGCCACCGCGGTCCGGCCGGGGCCGCGGCTTGAGATACCCGGCGAGGACAGGCAGGGGGATGAAGATGACGAGGAGAGCGAGATGGATTCGGAGAGCCCGGAGACGGACCAGCGGGTGAGCGGGCGCAGCAGCCGGAGTTGAGCTGACGCTGGTGCGGAGACCGTGCCTCAGGAGGGAGAGGGATCGCTTAGCGTCGTTGTTGCGCGATTGATGCGCGATGTTCTGTTGGCTCTGATTGACGTGGGGTTCGGCCTGCCTTCGGAGGGAGCCGGGTAAGCGAGGAGATTTAGCACTGATCAGTAGATACTTTAGAAGTTGTACGCTCCTGAGCCGATGGCTCATTCACGACCGCTTCGCTTGCGTCTTGCCCGATGGACGTCGCACGAGCAATTGATCACCCGAGCAGCGGACAAGAGTCTCGAGGAGGCATTTCGAAGCCTGTCGCCTTGTAGCCCCGTTATGCCCAGACACTCGCAGGCCTTCTGCTGCCCCGAAGGGGCCCTGAGCACCGCCCACCGCAGCTCAGGCCAAGAGCCCCGGTGCCGTGCCGTCTTGTCAGCCGCGAGCCTGGCGTTGTGAAGAGCAGATTGGAACCTGCGTTGCGCTTTGGTGGACCCGTTCTGTGATTACTGGATGTGCGAGTGAGGGTGAGGGGGTGAGAGGGTGATTGCCGGCAAGCGCGGCTGGCACGGGGGCCATCCCCGCTCTTCCCGGGTTTAGAACTGCCCAGTGCGAATGGGAACTGAGGGGATGTATTTCGCCAGATGAAGAAGGAGCTGGTTCTGCTGCGTGTCGCCAGCTAGCCTAGCAGGGAAGTCGAGTTGTCCCCCGGAGAGAGAGCAAGGTTCAGTAACCGGATGGAACTGAAGCTTGGACGACAGAGCGCGTCGGGCTCCACCCGCCGCGGGTCACGCCAGCAGGATATTAGCCAGTAACCATCGTAACCAGCAGCAGCGGCCAGCGGCCATAGCCAGCGGACCAGCCAGCGGGATAGACAACCGACAATCAGCGTGGGGCGGCGTGATCATGATTGTCGCAAAGGGTCAATATGATTGTCGTTGGTGATGCTGACAATGGACCCTGGTTGCCTGCCCGTTTGTAAAGCCCCACGACCGGCCCGCGGTTCTATCCGCGGCGCGTGGGAGCTTGTTGCCAGCCTGGCATGCGGCGACGCTCTCTAGGCTAACATCCATCATCATCATCCTTGTTGGCCAGCCGATCGATGGGCGACGCTTGTTATCGCCATCAGACCGTGTGGATGGCTTGCTTCCATCCTGTACCGTGGCTCTGGCACGTTTGTGCCCCAGTGCGCTCGCGAGGCTATTGTATCATCACGCTTCCTCTGACTTGGTCGGATTGTTCGTTCCAAGGGAATCTCCAGCCGCGTTTAGAATGCGTTCTAATCAAATTGAGTTCACTTTCAGGTGCAGGAATTACAATACCCCGCAGGGATTGGAAACGGTTCAAACCTCTTCTCTATCGGTACAGAGAAGCTCAAGAAGCCTTTGCATAACGAATTCCCGAAGTGTTGCGTTACCCCGAGCAAGCCCGAGGCGCAAGCTTCCCACGGCTCCGCCGGCTTTCCATCGGCGCCTTCGCTCGTTCACCCGTTTCACCCGACAGCTGTCCTACCGAAGGGAACATGGAACAAACTCTCAGTTGTATCAAGACATTCGAATCACAACTGAACCGGCCCTGCAGCCTGCCGACCAGGGACTGTCTCGTCCACACCAGGCAGGGCCTACCCTGACGGAGTGCTGAGAAGGGACGCAATTTCATCTGCCATAGCAGCTGTCTGTCTCATATCGACAGTTGATCGAGGGGCCGATCGGCTCCGCTCCGCGCCGGGTCGGTCCCCTACACCTGTCAACCAGCAACAAGGGAGCCAATCAATGACCTCATTTGTTCCAGAAAACGGTCGCACGAAAATCCAGAAGAAGGGGGCGAAAGAAGGAGGGAAAAAAGCCGTCGCCTGGTGAGGAGCGTTCTAGAACGCCCGCGCCTGCGACCAAGAAGAGAAGCGGGGTTGCTTCTGAGGACCCCGGGAGGGCGCTGGTGAATGGAAGGGCGGTCGCCGCGACGACGGCGAACTCCGACGACTGTGAGTGAGCAAGTTGTGAATTAGGCTTGCGGCTATTGATGCATGTGTGTGTGGCTGCCTTTCCCGCTGTCAACGCAAATCGTCGAGCAAGGCACCATGCTGTCCTTGTATCGGGGCTGACGATATCGGGTGAATGGCCGCGCGGGGCGGAGGCGCGCGTCGGAGTAAATGAATGGAGCCCCTGCGCCATCTGTCAGTGTATGTGCGTGCCTTGCGTGTGCTCGGACAAAATGCATGTGGGGCCGCTGCTCCGACCCTTACCATGGCTCCGACCCTGGCTGAGGCTCCTCATGGACGGCATATTATCATTGGCAAGGCGCACATATCGCTCTCGGCGGCACACCGGCACGCCGACAATGCTGTCTCAAGGTGCTTATTGGAGCGACACATGGTATGGTAATACACTCCCGCGAGGGCGAGAGCGAGATGAGGAAGGAAGAAAGGGGGCGTTGAGAGCATCCTGCCGGATTCGGCAACCGTTCGGCCGCATCCGGGTACGGGTTCTGCGTAGAAGCCAGACAGAAGCAGGGGGTGAGAGAGTCAAAAGCGGAATCTGCGGGAAGTGATGGCCAGAATACTGGTGATGGGAAGGGACGGGGATGATATCCAGGGAATAAATGGGGCATCGGGCGCCGGGGCCCGGCCCAGTGCGGAATCAAGCTGGAAGGAGGAAGGGTGCGAGAAGCAAGGGTCGCAGCGAAGCGCTTGTTGTTGAAACGGGGGGATATTGTTGCACGCTGGCACACGTGTCGCGCCTACCCTCCTGTATCTCCGAGGGCGCTGCTGCGATGGCGTTAGAGCGCGCGGGGTGAGACACGAGACGCATTCCCTTTCCAGGCCTCTGGCCAAAGGCTAGAAGACAAGACAAAAAGACAATCGTTACGAGGCAAGTCGGTTGTGATCTGAGCCAGAGGCAGAATGCGAATGCCTTTTATTGTTTACAAGCACAATCACGTTTTGCTTCCGCCCAGTGTGTTCGGGGTCTGACGGAAGGACCAGAAACTATGGCGACGCGTGCGGGACTTGTGCCGGAGGGTTGTGGCAGAGCAGGGGTTGGCTCGGCTCGCCGGCACGCCGAGGGGGTAGATTGATTCACGCGTGAATTGTGGTCGGTAGGTGGTAAGCTCAGGGTCGCAAGGTCACATTATTAGTGAGCGAGTGTGAAGATTGGTGATATTGGCTCTGGATATAGCAGGGCTGGCGGAATGGGACTGATGGGAGCCAGGCGGGGTTAGCGGGTGCCTACGGAGCAGCACGCGAAAGAGGGGAAAGGGCAGGGCGATGCCATTCTGAGGGGGGGCATTGTCCTTTTGTGTCGATAAGTAAGACCGACTGCTGATGGCGATTATCAGGGGGTGATGCGCAATTGGATGTTGCAATTTGGGTTGTCGCAACGGATATGCTCGGGCGGTGCTGCGTTCCATGGCCAGAAGCCCCAGTGTGTCGCAGCACGCGGCCCGTCCGTTTGTTAGGGCGTCCTTTCCGGATGCAAATTTAGTATCCGCCGAACCCCCCAATCATACGGCGGGGGGGAAATTGGGCCATGCGCCGTTGTGAGCGAGGGTGTGTTGCATCCCTCGGCGTGAGGGGCAAACACAGGCCTCTTTCTGCTCTCTCCTTCTGCTCACCGTCGACCTCGCCCTCTCCTTCCTACGATCATCACCACCACCGGTACTCTCGCACACTCTCGTGCTCAATCTCTCTGTTGTGTTCCTCATACTGCTAGACTTGTCCAACCCCGCCTGCCAACCTTCACCAGCACGGGCCCTTGCCCACCAACCCCCGACAAAGTAAAAGTCAATGGCCGCGTCCCTCCGCAAGAAATCGATGCACGGTCCCCAGCCGGTGGTGCTCCACGACACAGGCGCAGGGAGCAACGCGTCTACCCCGACAGGCGCCGGGCCTAGCGCAGCAGGCCCGCTCTCCGCACCCTTCATCATGAACACGCTTCTGAACCGTGGGGCCTCCTCCTCCTCCTCCCTGTACCAGCAGTGCTCCAACCTCCGCACGCGCCTTACCCGCGTCCGCGGCTTCTCCGTCTTCTTCCCACTCGCAGCTGCATCCCCCCTCTCCGCCCACCCAAGAAACTCCACCATCGACGGGCAGTTCCCCAACCAGCCAAAGCGCGACTCGTCCAACCCTGTTAGCCAGCTATGGGATCTGTTCCGCCTAGGCGTCCCCCTCGTCTACATATGGAACCTTGACCCGCCCTACGGCAGTGAGCCAATCACCTCGGTCGACGCGCGACCCGAGGCGCTCGAGGGCGAGGGCTTCTCCCTAAACGACGCAAAGAAGGCAATCATCTTCTTCTCCATGGCGATCACAAAGCTCAAGAACGCGGGCCAGTGGAAGGGCCCGCCCAGCTTTACGGTCGGCGAGCTCCAGGGGGACGATACAAACGGGTTTGTCAAGGTGCGTCTAATCGTCTAACCCCGCACTGCCCCTAACTTTGTTCTCAAGGTGGTACATGCCGTTTCACACCTCCTTGACCTGCTGCCCACAACAATGCTTCCCCCAGCGGACGGCGACACCCCCGCTACAGCGGCGTCGGACGCGCTCCGAGCTACCCTCCCAGCCTCCGGGCAATCCTCTGCCGGTCCGTCCGATGAGCATGAGCGCGCGCGCAAGCACGTGGTTACCGAGCTCCTCGCGACGGAGCGCAAGTACGTGCAGGACCTTGAGAACCTCCATGTGCGGCTTTCGTGTTCCATCCCTACAGCCGGTGCTGATGTGTCGTTTCTGATTAGGAATACGCGACCGCCCTCGGACGACAGAAGATCCTCACCCAGGACACGATCCACGACATCTTCTCTAACCTGCGACATATCCTGGATCAGCAGCGGCGCTTCCTCATCGAGGTGGAGAAGACTGCCGAGCTGCCCGATGCGGAGCAGGACTGGGGCGTCGTCTTCACGAGCGCGCAGAGCCTGTTCGAAACATACATCCCATATTGCGCCAACTTCTCGCGCGCGGGCGAGCTCGTGGTGGAACAGATGGACAGCCTGGTCGTAAGTCCCCTGTCGCTGATGCTGGAACGCGTTTCTGATCGTGTTACAGCAACTGCCTGACGCAAAGATTGACGCGCGGAGCGAGCTCCAGGCGTTCCTGATCAAACCTGTGCAGCGCATTTGCCGGTATCCGCTGCTGCTCAAGGTAAGCCCGCTGAATCACGTGCCGTGTCCCGTGCCAACCCTTTTCAAGGATCTGCTCAAGGCGACCCCGCCGACCAACGCCCATCACAAGTCCGTGTCCGAGGGCTTGCAGGCGGCGCTTACCTATGCGGACCACGTGAACGAGAGCCAGCGGCAATACGAGAACGGGCAGACGGTGCGCGGCCTGCGCCGTCGTGTCGAGGACTGGAAGGGGCACCACCTGGACAACTTTGGCGACCTCGTGCTGGACGAGATCTTCATGGTCACCAAGGGCGACCAGGATAGGGAGTACCACGTCTTCCTCTTTGAGAAGATCATCCTGTGCTGCAAGGTACAACATCCCTCCTCTACGTGGAAGTGGCGGAGCGCTGACTCGCAGCAGGAGCAAGCGATCAACCCGAACAACGGACAGGATGGGAAGCGCAAGAACACGCTCCTCGCGGGGAAGAACAACTCGCTCTTGCGCAAGGGCGCTGGCACGCCTGGGCCGCCCCCGCCCCCGCCGCCTAAAAATGCTCGCACGACGCCGCTCTCATTGAAGGGCCGTATCTACCTCAGCAATATCATTCGTGCGCAGGCCGAGGCGCCGCAGAGTACGTTCTTTATTGTAGACGCAGGACAGGCACTGACGGTGATGCAGCTGGTCCGTCGGCATATGGCAGCTATTCCACCGCGTACCCCCTCGTGATCACCTGGACCGACGTTGGCAACACGCAAGAGTTCCTCGTCCTCCGCTGTCGCTCAGAGGAGCAGCTCCGCCAGTGGGAAAGGGAGATCACCAAGCTCATCGCGATCCAGCGCGATCGGCGCGAGGTGCGGAGCCGCGCCGCGTCCATCTCCACGTCCCACGTGCCGCTGCACGAGCGCGGCTTCAGCGTCGGCGCAGACGCGCGCCCGCCCACGATCCCCAATGGCAATGGTGGGCCGTACCAGCACCCGTACATGCACCAGCAGCCGCCGCGCGGCGTCCGTCCGGCTTTCCCACCCTCGTCCTCCGCCCAGGCTCAATCCCAGTCTCAGTTCGACTTTTCCGACCGCGAGTCGGACCAGAACATCCAGCCTAGGAGGAGGGATCACGCGGCCAGCGCGTCCGTGCCACGCGGGCAGGAACCGCCTATCGTACCCCAGCGCGCGCGCACCGAGGGCACGGACGGCCCGACGAACGCCGCTTGGCGCGGGCAGTATGGGTACCCGGCGCCGCCGCCTATGCCCAGGATGATGTCGAACATGTCTGCCATGAGTGGCATGAGCGGCATGAGTGCGCAGAGCGAGGCGAGCTTTGGGAACGCCCCTGCTTCCCCACTGTCCAGCACTGGGCAGTTGCCGCCCTCCCGCCTTGGGCAGGGCAGCAGGCAGTCCAGCCAGAGCCGCATGCGCACCGTGCAGAACTATGCTAGTTCAAGTACCCCCGACGTCCCCGCTGTCGCGGCAGCGCCGATGCCACCGCGCAAGTCGTCGGCATCGCGCTCGGATAGCGAGAGCACCAGTACGGGCAACCGCAGTCGGAGCGTGTCCTCCCCTGCACCGTACGTTCCCCAGCAGATCCGCCAGCTCCCGCCGGTACCCGTCCCGCCTCTGGCTATCAACACCGGGAACCAGAAGCGCGAGAGCGGCAGCAGCCAGTCCACAGCCGAGGAGGGCACGGACGATTCGGACTCCCCCACGTTCCCGTACCAGAGCCCAGACACGCCCTTCGGCTCGAACGACAGCTCACTTCTCGCCACCGCGTCTGCGCAGCAAGCGATGCCGAGCCTCCAGTACATCCGCCCGCAGCCGCCTATCCCGACACAGGGCGTGCAGGTCGTGCCTATGGTTCCTGTCCAGCCACCTCTGCGCACTGCTCGTTCGCAGGTCTTCTCATCTCGCAGCAACTCGCCTGCACCCCAAAACCTCCCGCCCTTGCCCACGCAGCCCGGTGTCCCAACCATCAACAAGCCTATCATGGTCAAGGTGTCCTTCCGCTCGGACTTGTTTGCTATCACCGTACAACGGAATATCGGTCATCAGGAGCTTATGAGCAAGCTTCGGAGAAAGATCGAGCTCTGTGGTGGCGAGTCCCTTGGGCCCCTCCGCATCAAGTACATGGACGAGGAGGGGGACCTTGTCAGCCTCGGCGGGCCGGACGACCTGGCAATGGCGATGGAGGTGGCGTCCGCCTCGCACCAGATCAAGCTGTTTGTGCAGCCTTGATAGACTCTTTCCCATTTGTTCCCATATCCTGGATCTACGACCTCTCGAACGAACCCGAACCGACAAGCCAAGAAAAACAAACCAGAATGTGTACCATTACCCGAATCGATCGGATCTCTCTGTACCACCATACCTCTACGTCATATTCTCCCTTGGAGCTCCAGTCATAACGATTTCTCCGTCCTCGACCGGTCACAGGGGCATTTGCGTCCTTGAACCGGTGTGGACGTCGGCCGACGTGGCTGTATTGATCTCTGTCCTGTCCTTCCGCAGCGCACTGCATCGTCTCTTTGCTTCGTTTTTCTTTTGATCCACTTGTTCGTTGTCACATAATTTTGGCTTGCCATTTTTGTCAACCCGCCTCGACGCGCTCTACCCAAATGTATCTTAATCATGTGTCTCTCTTCTTCTGCAATGGAAGAGGTTGGAATCTTGGTCTTAACCGGCGCGTAGTTGCTAGATTAGCAGTAGAGCGCAAATGAGGAATCCAATAATCATGACAGTCAAATGGCCACCCGCGTGACGCCGAGAGCGGTGCTGATAGCTCATCCAAAACTCCCACCCCTTGCTCCTATCTCGACTTTCTGATGGACTGCAGCAATATCCACAATAAATGATCGCCCTGAACAGCTATCGTCAATTGCCTGCTATTGAGTCGAGTCTTATTGCCGCCGAGCCCCTTTCCCACGCAGTCGTCAGGCTGCAAAGGGTCTTTCACGAGGCGCATCGCCAAGGCACAGCACTCTGATCTTGCTTTGCGGCGCCTATCATTCATTGGTCCAGCGCTCTCGCTTTCTGTTGATCACATTCTTCAATGTCCTATCGGCACCGTTCAGTGGAAAGTCTGTCTGCAAATGGAGGTTTACCTAAGCAGGTAATGCTTCAGGAAGCGCCGGTCACCGAGCTGATTGTGACAAAGCTCTGCAGGATTTGGTCATGTACTGCGTAATCACCCTGCGGAGATGGCGACGATCGGAGTCGTAAGGGGCTCTTGGGGAGCAACCCCGAGACATGCATAAGGTCCTTTAGACTGTCTCAACCTTCATGTCCCACAAGTCCACTGACCCCGAGTCTCAGAGTCTCCTCGAGCGCGTTCCTGGTGCCATGTCCAAAGTCACACTAAACGACAATGGCTCTCAAGAGGTGGTTCGAATGCGTCGACTGCCGGCTGAGGGCGGGAACACCCCTTCGCATTCCATAACGACCTCTCCGGAAGCGCTCGCATTCTTGCCCAGTCCGCCGCGCCCTGGTCCGGGCGATCGAACGACCAGTCAACAAACCGAGGTCGACTTGGATTATTTTCATGATCATGACGGCAAGACATCGGAACCCACTGCTCCTCGAAGGCCCCGGTTGCCCAAAGACTTGTGGAACTCCATGTCTCAGAGTTTTGCGCGTGAAGGTTCCAAAATTGACGGAGTCATCTCAATGCCGATACCATTTACCAACCGCGTTCTGCGCTTCAAGATCTTCCGTTGGTGGTTTTCCTTCAATGGCCTGGTTATGGTTGGAATCCTGGTTCTTTACACGATCCTTGGTCTCTTCGCCTGGAACTCGACACGGGCCGATCACAACAACCTGTTTGTCCTCCCTTCGACCGACAGCATCTTCGTGATCACCACATTATCCACCGCCGGTACAACCCTGATCGGAATGCTGGTCGGTTCCGCGCTTGAAGCGGTCCGTTGGCGAAAAGCCGTTGTTGGCGTACCCGTAGGCACATTTCTGGGCTTGTCAGGGGCAACAGGCACGCAAGGCAGACTTGCCTTGCTTCTATCTCGCCACGTGGTCTGGTCGACAAAGGTGTGGGTCCTCATCGTCTTAGCATTCGCGGCTGTAAACTACCTGCTCTCCAACATCCTCACTATTGGCCTGTCGTCAGCCACCATTTTCCGCGTTACCTACTGGGACTTTGCCACAATGTCTGGTATAGGACCTTGGATACCTTACGACATGACTTCGATGCTTTATCCAACAAATACCAACATGTCGGTCAGGATTGGCTTTTCCTATGACTCATTCACCTCGGACACCACTCAAGTCTTTCTGTTGACGACAAACCTCAGCCAATTTCCGGGATCTCACCTTACCCCGTCTACAATCCGCACCCTGTGCGACGACGGATGCTTCGCGTACCTCCTTCCCGGAACGGTGGCTCAGGTCGTAACATCGGGACCGCAACCACCTCCTGGTCAAGTGTATTGTAACCAAGCCAATCCGCAAGAGTGCGTAACGCCTCCTTACGTGTTCGACGTGAATGGTCTCCCAAATCTCTTGGCCTGCGATCCGAGTGATACTCTGTGCATTGCAAACGCTCTCCTGGACGATCGCAAGTCACCCAATCGATCGACCTACTCTACCCGCAACACCAATCTTTCGGCATGGGAGAACTTCAACATTTCTGATACACTCCGTACACACGGTCCCGCCGCGATGATATACTTCGAACCTTTCACCTTCGACGGGCCTGCGGCAGCCTCGAACATGACTGCATGCGAAATCTTTACGTCCACACCGTACGCCATCAATGTATGCTATAAGGATATCGATGATTCCAACTTTGCCATCGGATGGGCGACGTGTGATCCTGTCTTGCAGAACTGCACTTTGAATGATCCGACATGGCAAGAGTCTTTGACCTCGTCTACCATCATGTCACTTGAGCAGCGCTACGTTGGCGCTATTCACAGTTTACCGACCGGCACGTTGACCGGAATCGAAGACTTCGAGGCGGCGAGTTCTCTCACCATCAACAGCACCGCGTTCTTCACTGTGGTCGCCAATATCTTTGGCCAGGGCACTGCGATCAGCAACCTCATATATAACGCAGCCACGAGTCCGGACTTGGCACACTTTGGGGCAGACACTCGTATGCGGGATCTTCTGACCTGCACGTATTCCCTTGGTGCTTCCCAGATACAGGTCGATGCTCCGCTAGGTGCCGATGTTCCTTGGAACAATGCCGGACAAGCTGGTATCAACATTGCCACCGACCGAATCGTCCTCTCATTGACGTCCATCATCATTTTTGCCAGTTTTGCTGCCGCCACCCTTGTGGTCTGTGCACTGATGTTCGCTTATTCTTCGTCCGGCATAACACCCAACAATAGCGACTTTAGCGAGCTCGACATCACAGCCCGAGCCTCTCAACTGCACCTGTTCGATGGACTTTCGAACGCCGATAACAAAGAAATCGTCGAGAAGATTGGAAAGGAGTACATCTGGATCGGAGAAAGCGAAGATGGCAGAAGTGTGCAGATGGCTTCCGAAAGACTCCCCCCTCTCCAGTTGCACAAAAGGTACATCTGAGGTTCATTTCTTGTGATGTCCGTTGGGCTCGTCCATTTCTCGGGTACTTGTACTCAGAATCGTTTTGTTATCCACGGACAGATATATCGACCATTTCATATTCTGTATCCTACACTTCATGGAGATATGCGTCAATAATGATACTACAGTAGTACACTCCGTCACATGCAGCCTCAGTTCGTATCGCCATCACCTAAGGTCTGTTCATCAGATTTATCTTTCCCATTCTCGACGCGATCGCCTTCAATAAAGAACTCTTGTTCTCCATCCCATCCACTCCTGTCGGCCGATACGTAGCTTTCGGTCAAACTACCAAAAGTAGTGATTGCCATGGCCAGGACGTCTTCGACCCGTCTGCGGAACGTCTGCGATACACTCTTGACCGTCTAGAAGAACCGTTGGAATGTTTCACCATAGTGAGCCCAGCTAACGCACCATTGTGATTAGATTGATATCCGCATATTGATCGTCAAGTCGGATTCGCAGCGCAGGTTCTGTTAGCTCCAGCCCTTCCTCGTCATCTTCATCATCTAGTTCTTTCCCTTGCGCATCCAGAAATTGTACCTCGCCGAAGTACAACTCAAGGAATTCGATGAGCTGGGTTAATCTGCGGGCCGTGGTCGCCTTTGCATCCTCTTCCTCATGATTGTGATCTGCATGGGTGTGCGGTCTGCTGGTCACTAATAGGATAATGAGGACGAGGCGATCTGTCCCGCAGCAAATTCGACGCACATTTTACAGAAGCCGGGCTGGTGTCGATGCCATGGATGAGAGCCATTGCGGCATCGGCAATCATATCGTTGCTCCCACTAGAAACCCATTCCAAGAGAAGGTAGCCTCCAGGGAACCCACTCTCTGCTTCGAAAGGGTCGGTCTCCTCTTTGAGGCCTTCGCGCATCTTAGCAAGAGAATGAGAACTATTGATCCGAGGGATTCAAGCACAGGATACTCACTCCTTTCACATCCAGCACGCCCATGACGCGCATAGTTCGTATGCCTTCAGCATCCGCACCTTGGGTGACCGAACCAAACAATCCCTCCAGGTGCCACTTCACGAGCTCCCACGTTATACCCGGAATGCACATTCTCTGCTTCTGGATGATAGTGCTCGTGCTGAGTCCGGTGAAGTCCCGTAGATCCCTCGGGTCCAGTAGCGTATAGGTAAAGTCCTTTGATACAAGCAAGCCGGACAGCTGCGCCCCCGTTTGTGGTGGACGCTCGGCAAGAGTACCGATCGCTTTCGCCACACGCTCTCCCCGAAAAATCAGCTCGAGAGGCTCACAGTTCTTGGGCGTATGGATGGTGATATGTTCGTTTCTCTCCTTGTAGCCTGCCTGAAGGGCCGCCTTAAGCCGGAACATTTGCGATTGCTCGCCGTGCACCAATACCTACGAGACTGATCAGACACCTGAGCAAGTCATCCATCTCGCAAGGACATACCACATGAGGGGCTCCAATCGCTTCAATAAACTCGCGGTTTTGTGCGTAGTCCACATGTGCAGAAAAGGAGATATTGTCAACTGTGCACCGCAGCGGGATCGAAGTTCCCTTCATCGAGGTGATTTCGTCCGGTTCGTTCATGATGTTCTGCAAACAGATCAGCATAACATTCCCAAACTGGAATGGACGCAAGCAGAAGGGACCTCCGAGAAGGGACAAGCTTGCTTCTCGCAGATATAATGTGCGTGCACACGACTGAGAGGGGCAAAAGAATGGCATTGCAAATGTCTGATACAATGATACCCTTTTGACCCGTAGAGCCCACCCGCCCACCCTGTAACTGCCCGAGCGTCCAAAGGAGGAAAGAACTCACCCTAGCCATGCTTCCCTCCACCGAGTAGCCGGTGATGACCACGCCATTCCTCCGATCTGGCGCCCACATCTCCAATAGCTCCCTACTTGCTCCACTCTGCATCATCCCGGGACTAGCAAGGATAACGCAGGGTGGGCCTTCACCAATCTTCTTTTCCCAACCGCTGGACCGTGGAATGTGCGAGACGTGCCTGAAAACAAAAGGGTTCTGATTGTTGGCGAATCGTGAACGGATGTTGTTATTCATTACGTGAACATAGCCCTGCGATGGGATATGCTCAGGTTCTCTACGAGATCTCGGGAGAGCATCATCGTACCTGATACACAGCCATGCACTTTCGAGCCAAAGCAGAGGCATAGAATATCGGGAACTTGTGCAGCTCCGGATGCTTCTCAAAGTAGTCATCCAAAATCAGTAGAAGTTCTTGTGCACCACCGACAGCAAAGACTGGCATAAGGACATGTCCGCCGCGCAAAAGAATACGATGGATGAGTGCTGCACCCGTGTCAGCAACGTCCGCCCTCCGATGACCAGGCAGACGTACAAGTAAACCGCTCCTCTTTTTCTCTCCGCCCCTCTGTACTTTGTACCCCAAACGTACTCTCAACGATCAACACGTCGACGCCTGCTCCTGGAGGCACCTCGGCACGGACAAGATGTCGGCTCTCCTCCCTTGAGTAGTCCCCCGTGTAGAGGATCCGTAGATCAGCGAGCTGGATCAGGAACATTGATGCACCCAGCACGTGCCCAGCCGGGTACGGCGTAAACGAAAGTCCGGGTATAACTGTTGTTGTTGTGGCGTAGGAGACGGCGTTGATGAGCGGGAGGGTTATGCTGAGGTCCAACGGCGTGAAGAGGGGAGGAGCCGAAGTAGATTGTGCAGCACTAGGCAACGCAAGTGAGACCATAGAATGAGAACACGCGGTTAGCACGCACCTCATGCGGACATAGTCCTGCATCATGAGCCTGTAAACGGCCTTCGTGGGATGGGTCATGTACACCTTTCCCTTGCCGTCTTTGAAGTTAGTTTTCTCCATGATGTAGGTCAGACTGGCCGCGTGATCAAGGTGGAAACTGTACCCTTCATCAGCAAGGGAATTTCAGGAGCACACATTGTATTAGCATACTGAGTAATCAACAGCGCGTCTACCGTACTCCAGTCCAAGTCGTCGATGAACGGCAAAGCTGCCATGCCATGGAACGCAGGATGCACACCTGCATCGCACACGACCGTGATTCCCGCATGCTGAATCACACAACAAGAGCGTCCGACCTCTTGCCCTGCGCCCAGTAGAGTGATGGACAACTTTGGCTCAGTCAGAGAAGTGGCCATCGCTATTATGGTTGAGCAGGACAAAGTTGTCGTTCAGGTCACAGGAGTGCGCGCAGGGGTTACAGAGGTACGGGAGCAAATTATTGGTGACTACTGAAAGAAGCACCGGCCCTTAACCGGCATGATCACAGCTAATGATCAGTCTGTCCTTCATGGGCGCTTGTTAGGGCTCCTCCCATAACCAAGGGCGCTCTAGCGCCCAGACAGACCGACTCTGATCCTGCCGAGGTCAATCTACTACCACAAGGCTCTCATGCATCCGTAGATTCGGACTTCCAGGCGAGATGCCGATCACGGGTCTCAACAGGCTTCTGTGAATTGGTTTCTTTGATAAGGACACGGGTAGTGGATTATGCCAGCTACAACTTTCTGTTCTGACTGCCACAATCTCACAACCTAGCTCTCAATTACTCTCATGTCACAAGGTAAATACATATGTAAAGCACAAGCCCGTTGAGTTGATAGCTTTCGCAGGAAGTCTGGCTGGCAAAATTGCTATTGTGACCGGCACCGCAATGGGTATCGGCAAAGCCATTGCCGATGCCGTTGAGTCTGCGGGTGCTACGGTGCACAGAATCGACAAGGAACAGTGCGACCTTACGAATTCTGCTGCTGTGAATAGCTACATCAGTGCTCTTGGGCCGATCGACATTCTCGTAAACTGCGCTGGCGGGGTTTGCGGACAAGTACACCACCCTATCGAGGAGATCAGCGACGATATGTGGGAGGCAGTCGTCAATGCCAACCTGAAAAGCGCGTTCTACTGCACTCGCGCTGTTGCACCTGGGATGAAGCAGAAGGGATGGGGAAGGATCGTCAACATTTCCTCCGGCGCGGGGCGCAGCATCAGCCTGACCGGCATCCAGGCGTACACCAGCTCGAAGGCAGGGCAGATCGGCTTCTCACGGCAGATGGCACATGAACTCGGACCGTACGGCATCACAGTCAACAACATTGCACCTGGGTTTGTTCTATCAAACCCGACCAGCATAGCGCAGTGGGAAAGCTACGGAGAGGACGGGCAGAAGAAGATTCTTGATCGCGTCGCGACCCGGAGATTGGGTGAGCCAGAAGACATTGCGAATGGCGTAATGTTCTTTATTAGCGAAAAGAGCGCGTGGGTCTCCGGACAAACCATCAGTATCGATGGGGGGTCTTCGATGTTCTGATCTGCGGGGGGCGGTGTTCAACATATGATTGTACAATGTATGCTGTATCTTGTGCTCACGAGTCGAATATAGGCATTACTTCAATGCTGGTTTGGAACACTGTTTGCGATAATCCCACATACGGTGCGCTTGCGCAACTTCGCTCTGTTAAGCGTGCCGTGCCGAACATAGGTGAGCTCGGGACGGCTGGTTTGTGCGAGGTCCGGCGGACTGGCTGGCACCGTGTGTTCCAACCGTGAGATACAGAGTACCATCAGATCACCGCAATTGATACGCCGGAGGTTCTTGAGCATCCATTGCAATGCAAAATAGCTCGGCAACTGGTATCATGCCGGAACCATCCGCTGTCATCCCTTCCAAACGCGGAAACGCCCGACGCAAAAAGTCGGCCACAGCGACCGGGTTAGAGCACAGAGAATAGTCGGTATGCAGATGGGCAAGGCGTGATTGAGACTGTCCTGTCCATCTCAAGGTGACAGGTGGAAGATTGTAATCGACCGAAAGACGGAGATGCGTGAGCTGGAGGCATATTTGGGCGAGGGCGACTATCGTCGACCTCGTCACGAACGGCGTTATGCGTTGAGAGGCAGCCCATCCATCGTCAATCCAGAAAACTTCCAATGAAGGCCATGCGGTGATGATTTCTTCCAATCGCTCGTCGCTCCATGGTATAAACACGTCCGATATAAGCCAGAAACTTCGCATATTCGGGCAATGCAAAAGAGGCGAGAGTGTGCTGAAGAATGTCTTTGCGAATGTGGCTTTAGGTTCGTCTCCCAGAGACATGGAGATTCGAAGGCTCGCAATGGTCTTGCTCCATCGATCTGACAGCAGTTGTGTCACGTTTCGTAAGACTTGTGTATGCTCACAAAAGAACTGCAGCTCTTCCAGCGCGGGCGAGGAGATACATTGTAGGAGCGGCAACATTGCCGGCTGGTAGAATGATTCCTCGGAGTCGATTTTGAGCGACCGCAGTGAGGGAAAAGCCCCTGCAGGGAGCTCATAGGACGCGAGCGGATTGCTATCGCTTGTGATAACTATGTCGAAGGACTGTAGCACCGGGAGATTGGCTACGAGAGGGAGGAGGGCAACGCCGTCGGTGACCGTTTTCAGATGCAAGTTGCGCAAGCTCGTTAGTTGAGGTAGCATTGCAGAAAAGGCAGTGTCCAGCAAGTTGCTCCATGTGTCGACTAACACCCGGCCTTCTAGGATGATTCGTAACTCTTGCATGTGAGGGCCGGGGCGCACTGCTGAGATCAGAGCTTTGATGATAGCTGGCTCGACGTGCTGTCGTATATCCACATGTATGCACAGATTTGTCAATGGCCATTGAAGAAGAACAGGTCCAGCATTGAGGGAATGTCTCTGACATAAGACCAGATGCAAGGATCGGAGATTGGGCATGAACATCATCGGGTCCTCATACCCTCGCAGGCAAATCAAGATATCTTGGACGCGATCTGTCCTCAGGAAGTCTTCGATGAGTTCGAGTTGTTGTATATGCTGCCCATAGTGAAGGAGGCGAGACCACTCATGATCTTTCAACAATCGTGACTGCAAACCGAACTAGGGATGGTTTAGCAGTGACCAAATGAGCAACTGGAGGAATAGGCGCACAACGGTTCCAATGTCTTCCGGCAATAAGCCCCTCAAAGCTTTAGCGTTGGCGCAGTTCCTCCAAATGACTGGTTCAACGGTTTGCCAGATAGTTCGGCATGTTCGACCGAGATGATAGGTGTCGGCGAGGTGATCCGCGAGGAAGTCGACGATGACGAGCACGAGCTCGGGAAGTTCGAGGGCGTTATACATGCACCAATGACAGGTTACCTCGATCGCAGTTAAAGCTGCTAAGACAACGAGGTTTGGAGGGGCATGAAAAGGTGCTGTGTTATCCTATGGCTCGTTTGCGTGGCGGATGAGCGCGTCGATCCGGTGGCGCGACGCGACGGCGACGGCGCGTTTCATGCCAACGAGCGCGACGTGTCTCTCTACGGCTGTGCGTGATTACCTTTCACATTAGCATCATTCACTGCTACTACTACTCTACTATCGGCTCATATCCACTCGATTATGACACAAGAAGGTTGCCTGTGCCGAAGATGACCACATCCCCACTGTTGAGCCCTCCCTCGCCGCTCACCCCTCTTCCCCAACAGTCTCGCCGGCCATCCTACTCAGGCCACGGGCATCATCCTCAGCTCACTCATAGGTCATCCTCTCAGACGCTATCGCGAGGCCAGTCGCTTGGGTCCTTACTTGGAGAAGCACGAAAGCCGCACTTCGAGACTCTTGAAGACCTCCCTGCCACTCCGGAAGCGGTACAAGGAGGTGTATTTCCGTTTGAAGGGAGTGCGCTCCAGTTGGACAACTCGCCTGCGCCGTCCTCAAGCGATCTGACCGTGCCACGCAGTGGAGGTGGAAAAGTCTACACGTCCCTGCCGCCGTCTCCGGTTCTCTCCCCCCGAGCCGTACCCAACGGCATTCCGGTGGACGTGCTCGCGACCTCGAGATTTCCTTCTGCCCCAAATCTTCACAGTCGTTCGAGCTCCCGAGTTGCTCAGAAGCGCGACGATGAGCGAGCAAGACCGCCTAAAGAGCAGCGCCCAGACGAGCTGTTTAGCATTTGGGACTATCTACGATCGGAGCTGCTGGCGACAGATGCTGATCATCACCAAGAGATGAAATGGGAGCGGGTGGAGAACTTCTTGATGATACCATTAGCGGTGGAGAAGGTGAGATATTCGCAGCTAATCTGCTAAAAAGTTGATACATTTTGTGTACAGACAATCTCCTTCGGATTCCTGTTATCCCTAGACGCGTTCCTGTACATCTTCACCATACTGCCCATCCGGTCCGTGCTTGCTGTTGTTCGACTGCTGGGTCCTCCTCTGGCATCAGTATACTCTATACTCCTTCCATCTCTCCTTCGGCCAAGACGATCACGCCCGAAGACGTCCTGGAAACCGTTACCTCCCAGTTCCAAGGCGGATTTACTGCGGATGGCTCTCGTTATTTGCACTTTCCTCATTATGTATCAATGGAGCGACACGAGCCGCATATACCACTCAATTCGCGGGCAGGATACCATCAAGCTGTACGTTATTTTCAATGCTGTTGAGGTAGGCTGGATTGATCCCAAATCCCACATGTTTGTATTCAACTAATCCCTTCGGGTCCAGGTTGCTGACAGGCTGCTCTGCGCGCTCGGACAAGACCTCATGGATTGTCTGTTTTCCAAAGGTACTCTCGCCCCATCTACATCGCAGAAGGCGCTGCGCCGTATTCGAACAACGGGATACTTCTTTCTAACACTCCTATATTCATGTATGTCATTGTCTATCGCCTTTGTCAGGCTCATTCGCTCATGATATGTAGGTGCTCATTCAATGATTCTCATTTACTACCTCACGTCCCTCAACGTTGCGATCAACAGCTACGACAACGCACTCCTCACCCTTCTCCTTTCAAATCAATTCGTCGAAATCAAGGGTAGCGTCTTCAAGAAGTTTGAGAAGGACAACTTGTTCCAGGTCACTTGCGCTGACATCGTGGAACGCTTCCAGCTTGCGATCATGTTGTTCGCCATCGCATTGCGCAATCTTATCGAGATGCGTGGATCGGAGTTCTCTGTGCTACCGTCGGCGTTCTCGACTAAAGCGTCCAACAAGATGTGGGCCATCATTTCTGTAAGTGTAATACGCAGCCTTGATGTTGCCCCGCTTACCTATTCGGGTATTTTAGCCTGTCGCGCAAGTGCTTGTCTCCGAAGTGGGCGTGGACTGGTTGAAACACGCCTTCATCTGCAAGTTCAACTCTTTCCGTGTCTCCGTTTACGACCGTTTCACGGATGTTCTTTGTCACGACCTGATTTCGCTGCGGCCGTCTCGCAAGCATACCTTCGTGGATCACTCTCCACTGGTGTCGCGACGCCTGGGGTTGGCGACGATCCCTCTTGCCTGCGTACTCATGCGCGTTACCTGGCAGGCGCTAGTGATTCTGCATCAGCAGGTGCAGCAGCAGAGAGATCCTTATCTTTGGCTATGGTGGACAATCTTTGGCCTGACTGTGTGGTTTTCGTAAGCTTTCATGACAACTCCGCAATAAACTTCGGCTGACATCGTCCTAGAGCGGTAGCTTGCAAGGTCTTGCTCGGCCTTCATCTACTCACCTACGCCGCTCGTCGTCGTGCGGGATTTCAGAAGAGAGCCAAAGAAGATGCAGTCAACAGTATTGATCGCGCGCCAATCGGCGAGACCATCGAGGAGCAAGAATACGACAAGAAGACCCTGGAGATGCTAGAGCGGCCTGAAGACGACCAACGCGTAGTGCCTGACATGGTCATTGTCCCAGAGGAGCAGAAAGCGTGGAGCGCAGGTGGCGAGAAGAAAACCGAGAAAGAGAAGAAAAAGAAAACGTACGACCTGGAGGAGCTCAATCGGTTCACGATGGTCAAGCGGATATGGTGATCAATGTATGATATTGAGTTTTATGACTACGCCTGATGCCATCATTGCTCATCCATTCGTCACGTTTAAGAGCGGATGCCAGGGATCAATTCACTAATTTGTCTTGTGGAACCAGCCTGCTCTCCATCAAGCACCTAGACCTGCGGCTGCTTGGGCGCCGCCACGAAGTTGATCCTAGATGACGAGTTAAGCAGCATGTTCATGGACTTGCCGTTGATGAGAGCAGGATCCGGCCCCGTGAAGTCGTGCGGGAAACCGGGCTTGAACTCCACAGCGCTGTCGATGTACTCCAGCTGCTCTTCGGTGAGCTTGATCTTGATCGCCTGTGAGGAATGTTAGATGTGAGACGTAAGGGACGGCACGCCGCGTACTTCGATGTTCTCCAGGAGATACTTCGCCTTGCTGCCGCCGATGATGGGGAAGACGTACGCCTGCTTGGCCATCACGTACGCAATCGCAACGTTGGCCAATTTGCTAATAACAAAAAAACCCAAGTCTCAGTCTCAGCGCCCGTGTGGAATGGCTATTGCATACCCAGGCTGCCCCACCTCCTCAGCGACCTTCTCAAGTGCAGCACTCATCGCTTCCTCCTCCGCCGAGAGGCCTTTGGTGCCCGAGCGCAAATCTCCTTGCTTCAAGCGCTCGGCAAGCTGCGACTTCGTGCGGAACTTGCCCTGCCCAATCACGCCCCAAGGCGCGATCCCCATCCCCTCCGCGTGGCACATGGGGAGGATGTCGCGCTCAAAGGAACGCTCGATGCAGGACCACTTGCCCTGGTACACCACGAACTGCGCCATGCCGTGGTCACGCGCGTACTGGTTCGCCTTGGAGACAACCCAAGCTGTACCGGGATCAGTGACATTCGGAAGAGGAAGTACGAATGGGCGTACCGGGCGTGTCGGAGATGCCGAGGTAGAGCACCTTCCCGCTTACGACGAGCGAGTTGAGGGACTGCATGAGCTCGGGGATGGAGGTCGTGTAGTCCCACCAGTGGAGGTAGAGGATGTCGAGGTACGAAGTCTGGAGCTTCTCAAGGCTGTCCGCGAGCTGGGATATATGCATCGGACCGCATCCCTCAGTAGATAGAAATGGAAGCTTACGGAGAGGTGAAGGGACTTGCTGCTGTTACCTGTGTAGTTGACGTTGCTCTTGTCCGTCTGGCGCCACTTGCGGTAGCCGGTCGTGAACTTCGTGGCGAGCACTAATAGGATGTCGGTGCCGTTGTCCGATTCCAAGGAGCCCGATCCCGAGACGTACCAATCTCGTTCCTATTGCCCCTTGCCTTCATCCACTCCCCAATCCACTGTTCGCTCTGCTCATTCTGGTAGTTGTT
This sequence comes from Calocera viscosa TUFC12733, assembly GCA_001630345.1. Classification (NCBI taxonomy): domain Eukaryota; kingdom Fungi; phylum Basidiomycota; class Dacrymycetes; order Dacrymycetales; family Dacrymycetaceae; genus Calocera; species Calocera viscosa. The sequence goes on along the minus strand of KV417302.1, from coordinate 189,298 downwards.
CGCCGTATCGATAAAGTTGCCACCCGATTCCCAAAAGAGGTCGAGGAACTCGAAAGCGCCCTTCTTGTCCATCCCATCATTCATGATGCCCTCCTTCCAGGCGTCGCCGATGGACATGGCACCCAGACAGAGGGGGGACACGCGGATACCCGCGGAGGGGGAGAGCAACTACATGTAGGGGTGAGTACATGCGCCCATGTACGACTTGACATGAACATACGCGGTACTCGCCGAGGGCGGTCTTCGGCGGGGGAGCGGGGCCCCAGAGAGACATGGCTGGCTAGGTGTGTTGTAGAGAGAGGAGTGGAATGGGAAGGGAGCGGCTTGCTCCTTGAGAGAGCATTTCAGCCCATTTATATGGCTGTCAGTGGTGGGAGGCTGGAGGCGGGACCTTGCGGGATCACGAGGACAAAGGTATTTCCTTAATCGTCATCTTCTCTCCCACGCTGTGGAGGCCCTGAGATCATCGGCGCCCACCAAGCTCTTCGTGTCGATTCAATGAGTGGGTCTCGTCTTGACAGCGACCCATGGATCGTTCCCTCAGCTTGTGGTTCAATTCCACGAATGCAGATGTGGGGTTGTCATTGTTTCCTGCTCGGCCGTTAGGGCCGCCCGCATTCTTTCAACCGCTCCTACCGTCGGACATAACCCCCGCACTGGTTCGGATGGAAATCCACCACCCTGCAGGACCCTCAAGACTGCGTAACCGCCTAGATGACGCGCACCCTGATCCCGGGCCGACATCGAGGGGAGGACACCACGACACCTCACGGTTCGTTAAAGTCGGTTTCTTGAACACATTTCTACAACCGAAGACTTTGATTTTGCGATCCATACATCGGAATGGATCGTCCGGATAAACAGCCCAAGGGATAGAGATTCAAGAACAGTATCTTCGAGACACTTGCAAGCTATCATCTATTTAAAGTTGTGGCTGCTTCGCTGCGGCAACAAAGTCGATCCTAGCCGCCGCGTTGAGCATAAAGTTCTTGCATTTGCCATATCTTAGGGCAGGATCAGGCCCGAGGAAGTCATGCGGGAAGCCAGGCTTGAACTCGACGGCATTGTCCAGGAAGTCGATTTGCTCCGCGGTGAGCCTGATCGTCAGCACCTACACGCAGAGTCAGTTGAGAGACGGGCTCGTTTAAGCCGATACGCACCTTGATATTCTCCTCCACATACTTTTTCTTACTCCCACCGATGAGTGGGAAGACATACGCGTGCTTGTGCATCACGTATGCGATGGCGACCGAGGTGAGTGCCCCCGGCCGGCCGACTTCCTCCGCGACCTTCTCCAGAGCAGCGCTAACCGCCTCTTCGTCCGCAGTCAGGCTGGTGGTGCCATGCCGCATATCCCCTTGCTTCAGGCGCTCTTCCACCTGAGCCTTGGTGCGGAACTTTCCCTGTCCCAGCACGCCCCATGGGACGATGCCCATCCCCTCCGCGTGGCACATGGGCAAGATATCCCGTTCGAAAGAGGCATCGAGGCAAGACCACTTGCCCTGATAGACGACGAATGGGGCGAGGCCGTGATCACGCGCGTATTGGTTCGCTTTGGAGACGACCCATGCTGCAGCGGGTTCAGTACCCAGTTAAAGAGCATGGAGGGGTGGGAGTACCGGGCGTATCGGATATGCCGAGGTACAGCACCTTCCCACTCATGACCAGTGAGTTGAGCGACTGCATGAGCTCCGGGATAGGGGTGGTGTAATCCCACCAATGGAGGTACAGAAGATCGAGGTATGACGTCTGAAGCTTCTCGAGACTATCCGTGACCTATCTCAACAGTCTCAGATTTCATGCACGGGGGTGTTGGAGCACACAACCCACAGAGATATGGATGGACTTGCTGCTATTTCCGGTGAAGTTAACCGCAATCTTGTCCGTCTGGCGTGCCTTGCGGTGCCCAGTGGTGAACTTTGTAGCGACCACTTCGGGGGCCATCAGTTTACTTTCGCCATCACTGTCGGCGGACTTACCCATTTCATGTCTGTTCTTCCTCTCCATCATCCATTCACCGATCCACCTTTCGCTTTGTTCGTCTTGATAATTGTTCGCAGTATCGATAAAATTGCCGCCGCTTTCCCAGAAATAATCCAAGAACTCGAATGCCCCCTTCTGGTCCATTCCATCCTTCATAATGCTGTCCTTCCAGGCATTGCCGACAGACATTGCGCCAAGGCAGAGAGGAGACACGCATATGCCAGCTGAAGGTGAAAGCAACTGCACGCAAGCGGTCAGTCATACGGGCCTCTAAGGCACGCTGAGACCTACGCGGTAAAAGCCTAATACGGTCTTTGGTAGTGGAGCGGGAGCCCTCATAGACATGATTGGCTATGGTCGTAGCGGTTTGACGAGCAGAAGGAATAAACAAGGAACATATTCGGTCCTGGGACGTATTCGGCCATATTTGAAGACTTGGTGAGAGGCTGAAGAGCAAGCACCACGACTCCGTTTGTCTTCATTTGTACGATTCCTACGCATCCCCATGAGGTACCATGAAGGCGTGAAAGCACACGTCATGCCGCAAATGACGGACTTTGTATGGATCTACGGACCACGTACGATGTTGTAAAGGCCACTTCAATATCAACGAGGGTAGCATGAGCAGGGTACATGGTGGATTGATGGACTGAACGTAAGATGAGCAACTGCAATTTGTGACGGAGGAACTTGAAGATACGCGCCGAGGACCGACTTACCGTGACGTTGAGCGACGCGACGCGTGGGGTATAGTCGGAAATAGTTCCTACGCGGACCCTGCATACCCCTCGAGCTCTCTGCTTAGACACTTCGCATGCTCACTAATGCCAGATATACGGTCACCGGAGACTGCAGGTTATGCGCTGCTCAGTCTAATGAGACCGTGCTCACAGCTTCACACGCACTTGGGGGAAAAGGCCGAAAGCCGGAGAAAGGGTGACATTCAGCGTTGCATAAGAAGGATTGATTATTTCTCGGCGTCGACCCTTCGCCTCGTTGAAGATAACGGATCGATCCAGCACGTTAGGCATCGATCGGCTGGTCTGCCCTGACCCACTGTACACTGCCGGACGGTCCCAGCAGGCGGATTCTGCTCCTGCCATCACGGTGCAACGCGGGGTCGCCGCCCATCAAATTCTTGGGGAAGCCGATATCGAACGGGACGGCTTCGTCCAGGAAATCGACTTGGTCCGGCGTGAGCTTGATGTCGAGTGCCTAATGGCCATGTCAGTCAGGCTGCCGCGATCCAAGGTGCAAGGGGCGCACCTTGATGTTGTCCTTCAGATGCTCGACCTTCTTGCCGCCGATGATGGGGAAGACATAGGCCTGTTTGTGCATAACGTAGCTGATGGCCACGTTCACCAGCGAAGCGTCGCCACCGATCTCCCCAGCTACCTTCTCGAGCGCCGCACTCATCGTCTTCTCGGCCTCGGTCAGTTCGTTCTGGCCGAAGCGCAGATCTCCGCCATCCTTGAGCCGTTGCGCCAGCTGTGCGGCTGTGCGGAACCGGCCGCCCGCAATGACGCCCCACGGGGCGATGCCCATCCCTTCGGCATGGCACATCGGCAGGATGTCGCGTTCAAAGTCACGTTTGAGGCAGGACCATTCGCCCTGGTCTGTGATACCGTCAGGATATACGCAATCCGCTCTTTGGAATTAAGCACAAACGACGAATTGGCTGAGCCCATGTGCGCGCGCATACTCGTTCGCCTTCGCAACGATCCATGCTGGAGTATCGCTAATGCCGAGGTAGAGTACCTTCCCAGTCTTGACGATGTCGTCCAGAGCGCGCATTACCTCCGGAACGGAACTGCCATAGTCCCACCAGTGGATGTACAGAATGTCGACATAGGTCGTCCGGAGCTTCTCAAGCGAATCGCGTAGGGACAACGCGAGCGACTTCTTGTGGTTTCCAGTGTAGTTCACGTACAGCTTGGCATCGCTACGCGCCTTGCGGTATCCGATCGAATACTTGGTCGCTAGGACTATATACACGTCAGTCCCATACGCCTGTCACCGATGCCACTAAGCGCACCAATCTCGTCCCTGTTTCCCTTGCTCTCCATCCATTCTCCGATCCATTTCTCACTCTGCTCTTCCTGGTAGTTGTTCGCAGTATCGATGAAGTTGCCCCCAGCCTCGTAGTACGCGTTAAGCAGCTCAAACGCCTTCTCCTTAGGGATTCCTCCGCCCAAGATGCTGGTCCAGGCGTCGCCCAAGGACATGCCGCCCAGGCAGAGCGGGGACACACGCAGGCCGCAGGAGGGAGAGAGCAGGCGGTACTCTCCCAGTTTGGTGGTTGGCGGCGGGACTGGGATGAAGGACGCAGGGGGTTGGGACATTGGAGGAAGGGGGGGCATGGTGGATGTGTTACGTTGAAGACTGCGCTTGACTTGGTTCAGGACGAATCGGATTGTGGTCGACGTTGGGACAAGACTGCTCGTAACCAGAGCTTTATATCCTGCCGGGACCGCTCTCATGATGGCTGGTCACTCAATCCACAGGGCTGCTGGTGTGGTTCTTATGGCAAGAAGCGAATGCTCATACTGGACGCAGTTCCATCCACGGAGGGGTAAACGTGGCTTGTGTACACCTCTTACTCAGATGAGCAGTCGTAACGTAGCGCGAAGAGCGGTTTGACTGACCGTAAAGAACATTGCGCTCGCAGACAGTTTCCTCAACTCTCCATGGCGTCAACTTTGTTCGTTCCGAGATGGGCCCCTCGCTACCGGACCCTGTACCCGCCAGAGTGAAGTTCGGTCATAATCAGCATTGGTGAGGGTATGATAGCAAGATTTGGCTTGAAGAAATTGCGAGTCAGCTGAAGGCGTAATGACCGACAAAATGCAGGGGAGAGCGTGGGGCCAGGGTACACCGTGGACGCGCAAGGGATCCAATCCGCCCACGCGTCTGGGCGCCAATGTTAGTAAACACTGATGACGCTCACCTCCGGCTTGGGTTCGTACGCAAGCCTGAGGTAGGCCGGACAGATACTGCAGCACATCTAATGTTATCCCCATGGATATCAATTTGCCGCGGTGGAAGACAAGAACAAGTTTAGGAAGTACGTCACATCGTTCTTGGGAAAGCACAGGTGCATTCAGGTTTTCACTGCGCTTTTCACTGCGTTTACTGGAAAAATGCGTGCCTGAGGAATAGCCCGAGCTAAGGAAAGGCACAGGGAGATAAACTCAATATATTGAAGCGTGGAAGTGGACCAGGAGATAAGTCCAACTACGATTGACCCCTTGAACTAAACCTAAGCGATGGACTGGGTCGCCTTAACCCACTGGACCTTGGCGGTGGAGTTATGGACGAAGTTGGCGGTCCTGCCATCCTTCGTATAAGCAGGGTTGCCACCAAGGGTGTTGAGCGGCCAGCCGAGATCGAACTGCACAGCGCTCTCCAAGTACTCAATTTGCGCCTGGGTGAGATGAATGCTCAAAGCCTGGAGAAATGGGTCAGAACGGCAGAGGATGGTGAGTTCCAGCAAGCTAACCTTGATATTCTCCTTGAGGTGCGAAACCTTCTTGCCTCCAATGATTGGGAAGACGTAGGGTTGCTTATGCAGCGTATAGGCAATTGCGACATTTGCCAAACTTGCATCGCTGCCAAGCTCTCCCGCAACCTTCTCCAGCGCAGCGCTGATCTTCTTTTCGTCTTCGCTCAGCGCGTTCTGGCCAAACCGAAGGTCCCCGCCTTCCTTGAGACGCTTCTCGAGCTGAGCAGCTGTGAAGAAGCGCCCGCTGCCGATGACACCCCAGGGCGCCACACCCATCTCTTCCATGCGGGCCATAGGAAGGATCTCGCGCTCGATGTCGCGTTTGAGGCAGGACCATTCGCCTTGATCTGCGATGACGCTGTTAGGAACTGCATACTTTTCACCTGCTGGGAGGGGACTCACAGACCACGAACTGGGTCAGCGCATGGTTACGCGCATATTCGTTGCACCGCGACACGATGTAGGCAGGTGTATCACTGATGCCGAGATGGAGGACCTTACCGCTCTTGACGACATCGTCGAGCTGGCGCATCATCTCCGGGATGCTGACGGAGTAGTCCCACCAGTGGATGTACATAATGTCGATGTACGTCGTCTGAAGCTTCTCGAGTGAATCGCGCAGGGAAAGCATGAGCGACTTCTTTTGGTTGCCCGTGTAATTCGAGTAGATTTTCGCATCATTGCGCGCTGCTCTGTACCCGAGGGAGTACTTTGTAGCAAGGACTTCGACAACAGTCAGCCTACCGGCTTCTCAGGTTCAAACGGTGGCACGTACCAATCTCATCACGGTTTCCCCTGGCCGTCATCCACTCGCCGATCCACTTCTCGCTCTGCTCCTCTTGGTAGCGGTTCGCAGTGTCGATGAAGTTCCCGCCTGCCTCGTAGTACGTGTCGAGCAACTCGAACGCCTGTTCCTTGGAGATGCCACCGCCAAGCATGCCGGTCCAGGCATCACCGAGAGACATCCCACCCAGGCAGAGCGGGGAGACACGGAGGCCGCAGTTGGGAGATAGAAGGCGGTAATCACCCAGTGGAGTAGCAGGCTCGCTCAGCGTGGGGATGAAAGAAGAAGCCATTTTGTTGTTTGCAAAGTTGAGGGGATGTCGAGCTCAGGAAGACTGTGTTCTTTCGTCGACAGCAGCTCCTCCTTTATATGCTGTTCAGCCCAGGTCCGTCCACGCTGTTCGATTTTTCTTGATGTTCGTGCATACGGGCGAGGACGACGTATGCAGCAACTTCCCGGCGCCGATGTAGGGAGTGCGGGCCCGTGTGTCCAGAAACCCTGTGATGCACCACGAGAGCGGTCCTGAGGTATCCCATGGCAAGAAGTCGAGCAAGAAGTCGAGCTGCGGCACAATTGACAGCAGCACACCGTCCCATGTCCACACCCCATGGTCCTTCCATGCCTTCAAGGCAAAGCTCCTTCAACAGACAAGCAGGATGCCCGGGAGGGCTGACATACTCGACGAATATCGACCCACAGCAGGTTGCTCAATGCAGTTTGCCATTGCCGCCAGAGAACCGGTTAACGATACTGGGTGGTCAAGAACAAAGTTTGAATGCGAAGAACGCACTCCGGGTCGGCTGTGTGAGACGACGTGGGGAGAACGTGGACAAGGGGGATCAGGTTCCGTCAGGGTTGAAGTCATGGAGGTCAAGTGGATTTGGAGACCCGCGACCACCTCCTCACTTCTGGTAACAAATGTGTAGTATTTTGTCGCTCCTTTGCACATGACCCGGTAGACCTCGGAAATTGGGGTACTTTTACGACGGTTAAACAATGGGCTGACCGGCCTTGACCCAAGTGACGATTCCGCAGTTAGGCATCAATGGGTTCCCCGTCTTCCCGTCTCTCGTAAGCGCTGGGTCACCGCCCAGTGCACCCTTCGGGAATCCCATGTCGAAAGGAATCGCGGAATCGAGGACTTCTATCTGACTAATAGAGAGCTTGATGTCGAGCGCCTACAAGCCGGTATATCAACATACAGTATTGCAACACCGAGGATGCTGGCGAAGTCTACCTTGATATTGTCCTTCAAGTGCTCGACCTTCTTCCCGCCTAGAATCGGGAAAACATATGCCTGCTTCTGCATCACGTAGGCAGTTGCAACATTTGAGATCGAGACACCCTTTCCGATCTCGAGGGCAACTTTTTCAAGCGCGGCGCTCATCTTCCGCTCGTTCTCCGTCAATTCTTGGGAGCCATATCGCATTGCGCCTTCTTCGAGTCGCTCCGCCAACTGAGCTGCGGTCCGGAACTTGCCCGACGCCAGAACACCCCATGGTGCAATGCCCATCCCTTCAGCATAACACATAGGAAGGATGTCGCGCTCGAGATCACGTTGCATACACGACCATTGACCCTGATCTACGCGCCCGGACTTAGGAAGGGTGGAATAAACACCGGATATGCACTACTTACACACGACAAACTGGTTCAGGCCGCTGCATCTCGCGTACTGGTTGGCACTGGAGACGATCCACGCCGGGGTGTCGCTGATGCCGAGATATAGAACCTTCCCGCTCTTGACGACATCGTCCAGAGCTCGCATAACCTCCGGAATGCTGCAGGAGTAGTCCCACCAATGAACATACAGGATGTCCACGTAGTCGGTCTGCAGCTTCTCGAGCGAGTCACCGAGGGAAAGACGCAGAGATTTCTTGTTGTTACCAGTGAAGTTGATGTAGATCTTTGCGTCTTCCCTGGCCTTACGATATCCGATGGAGTACTTCGTGGCAATCACTTTTCACAGGTGAGGCGACAATCCCCAAAGTCATGCAATGTAAACACGCACCTAGTTCATCCCGATTGCCTCTCGCCTTCATCCACTCGCCCAACCAGCGCTCGCTCTGTTCTTCCTGGTAAGCGTTGGCGGTATCGATGAAGTTCCCTCCAGCCTCATAGTACGCGTCCATCACCTCAAACGCCTGTTCCTTGGAAACTCCACCACCCATAGCGGGTGCCCAAGCATCTCCAAGGGACATATTCCCCATGCACAGAGGAGAGACGCGCAGCCCGCACGAGGGCGCGAGGAGGCGATACTCCCCGAGCCTCGTCGGAGGTGGAGGAACCGGCGTCAAAGAGGCAAGAGACGGCACACCGGCGGATGCTGTTGACCGAAGGAAGGCTGAAGCATCCGACTGCGCCCCAGCTGGGAGGCTGTTAGGCGCTTTATGGGGTTCGGCGTCTTGCAAGGCCATGAATACGGGGGGGCGGGGCGGTGAGGTGAACAGTAACACTGACCATTCACCACCCCCAACGGAGACATTGGCTTAAGACCCCCGACGATACGGGTGACCTTCCCTCATCAGAAACTCAAAAGCCCCAATTCACCCATACCCAGAGTACGCCCGCATTACCAGCGCACCCAGTTCTCGGGAGAAGCCAAAGGATCACCGCAGGAGGCGCTCGGTTCTGGAAACCCGGGGAGGGATGCAGGTTTCTGAATGGGTCCCTGATACAGATACATTGTTGATGTGCGATCAAGAGTTATGCTGGTATTGGGGTGTTCGTCGAAGTGATGATCAGAGTAGCGCCTAATAATGGTAGGTTGTGCCGAGCATCAGGGTTTTTATACATGCGCCGCCTCCACTGATGTGCAAGGAAGGGTCCAAATGTGAAGCCGTATGGGTTGCGGACAACATCAAGCTTTTGATTGTTCGTTTTTTACGGCTCTATGCCCCAGAATTGGTCATCCCCGTTTTAGACAACAATCAAGCAATAGGGTGACCGGCCTTGACCCAAGTGACAGTGCCCACCTTGGGTAGCATCGGGTTTCGGGTCTTCCCATCCCTCGTGAGCGCTGGGTCACCACCCATCCCACCCGTTAGGAAGCCCATGTCGAACGGAACAGCCGCGTCCAGGAAATCAACCTAGTCAGGAGTGAGTTAGATGTCGAGTGCCTGCGAGTTGCCGTGTCAGCATACTCAGACCGAAGCGGACCGGCTGCACACACCTTAATATTGTCCTTCAAAGTGCTCGACCTTCCTTCCGCCTAAGATTGGGAATACATATGCCTGCTTCCGCATGATCCACGCTATGGCAACCGACGCGAGCGAGACGGCCTCTCCGAGCTGGTTGGCGACTTTCTCCAGCGCGGCGCTCATCTTCTGCTCGTTGTCTGTCAATTCTTGGGCGCCATATCGCATTGCGCCTTCTTCGAGCCGCTTCGCCAACTGAGGTGCGGTCCGGAACTTTCCCGACGCGAGAACACCCCATGGTGCGATAGCCATTCCTTCGGCATGGCACATGGGAAGAATGTCACGCTCGAGATCGCGCTGCATGCACGACCATTGGTCCTGATCTATGCGCGCAGAGTTAGAAATGGTGACAGCAGCCACTCGGTAAACAGCACTCACACACAACAAACTGGTTCAGACCGTTGCATTTCGCATACTGGTTCGCACTGGCAACGATCCACGCCGGGGTGTCGCTAATGCCAAGGGAAAGCACCTTCCCGGTCTTAACGATGTCGTCCAGAGCACGCATCACCTCCGGAACGGAGCTGCCATAGTCCCACCAGTGGATGTACAAGATGTCCACGTAATCGGTCTGAAGCTTCTCGAGCGAGTCGCGGAGTAATAGGTGAAGGGACTTTTTGTTGTTGCCGGCGAAGTTGACGTAGATTTTTGCATCTTCTCGTGCCTTGCGATGTCCAACAGAGAACTTGGTCGCAATCACTATTCAGCAGGTACTAGTAAGTACACGATTGCAGAGAGCATGCATGCCAATCCGCACCAAACTCATCCCGGTTACCCCTCGCCGTCATCCACTCGCCCAGCCAACGCTCACTCTGCTCCTCCTGGTAAAAGTTGGCCGTGTCTATGAAGTTCCCTCCAGCCTCATAGCACGCGTCCATCACCTCAAATGCCTGCTCTTTCGAGACCCCACCCATGCTTTCGGCCCATGCATCGCCCAAGGACATGTTCCCTAGGCAGAGCGGCGAACCGCGTAATCCGCAAGATGGCGAGAGTAGGCGGTATTCGCCCAGCTTTATCGGTGCTGCAGGAACCGGCGTCAGAGAGGCCAGGGACGGCATAATGGCTGTTCGGATTGGATACAGGAGGGCCGAGAATGGCCTGCTGGACCGCTGCAGTACGAAGTTGAGTCATTTCTATGCTGTTTATCATTAGGCGCACGCCGTGGCCGAGTCGTGGATCGTGACGTACGTTCAAGAAATAGACATCGACATCTCTCAGGTAATGGAACCAAGACGTCCGCCTGTCAAATTGGCTTGAGGCTCCCCATCGTGCGCATGACCTTCCCTCAGGAACTCAAAACATCGATCGGACCAATATGCGGAGGTAAGCGACCGTTCCCTGCTACAATCTCTCTCGATGCGGACTGTTGACTCATAGCGAGTTATCTCTTCATCAGCAAAGACTGCAGCTCTGCACTTGCAGATGGCTTCGTCATAGATTTGGGCTGCACACGGGGAGGTTCATCGATCCGTTCACTGGTGGTGGTGCTGATGAGGGTTCATCCACCGAAATCGACGCGCTGGGCCGACGCGAACCAACAACAGTCGACACTGCTCTGTCTCTCTCGTACATAATGTCACCGGTCGCTGTTACAGACTCGGAGCTGAGTTATCTGACGCAGAAACAGGTGGCTAAGGTGTTATTCTCAACATGAGAGCGGATGGATTTGAGTCTGACACCCATTATCGCAGTTCTACGACGACGGGTATGTCGTGTGCTCGGATCCGGGAGGAAGCGTCCTGAAGCATTCTCATCAGCTACCTTATCCTTCCTGGCTTCCTCGAGCAAGATGAGGTTGCCGCACTGATGGAGCGTACGCAGCGCCTGCTCGATTCGTTCGACCTGGAAGGGCATCCCCTGACCAAGTTCACGACTGGCGAAGAGGAGGACGAGTCCAAGCATGTCGGGGACGAGTACTTCCTCAGCAGTGGGGACAAGGTCCGGTTTTTCATGGAGGAGGACGCGGTCGGGAAGGATGGGAAGTTGAACAGACCCAAGAACAGGGCGGTGAATAAGATCGGTCACGGTATGTCCTGCTCAAGATTGTTATCGTTCCGACTAACACGGCCGTGGCTTTCGCTAGGTCTGCACGAACTCGATCCAGTATTCCGAGAGATCACGCTTCATAACTCCAAGCTAAAGTCTGTCGCAAGGGACTTGAAGTTCCATAAGGACCCAGCCAGTGCGTCTCGTGCTTGCCCGATTCCCCCGTGATTGAGAGTCCCGCAGTCCTTCAGTCCATGGTCATTTGCAAACAGCCCGAAATTGGCGGGAAAGGTAAGCAATCGTCAAGTTCAGATGTCAACACCACTGACGACCCATCAAGTACCCGAGCATAATGATTCGTGAGCAACACCCGACGCATATCTATGCCATCCGCTGACTGGCACGGTTCCAGCACCTTCCTCTATACCGACCCTCCGTCTGCAGTCGGTTTCTGGTTTGCATTAGAGAACTGCACACCTACGAACGGAGCGCTTTCCTTTCTCCCCGGTTCACATAAGACGACGCGCATCAGCAAACGGTTCGTGCGCTTGCGCGAGGGTGGGACGGAGTTCGAAAAGCTTGCTGAGGACAACGAGCCGACGAAGGATGAAGACTATGTGCTCGAGACTTGCGATGCCGGTGAGTGTTTCCGTTTCAGAAATCCAAAATCAGTACTGATTGGTCCTGAAAGGAACACTCGTACTGATCCATGGAAGTGTGTTGCACAAGTCGGAGAAGAACAGGTCGCAAGCTACGCGTTACGCCTACACATTCCATATGATCGTGCGTTCTATTTCATGTGGAATGGCTTTACGTTCCTGATAGCTGTATGCAGGAATCCGAGCCTTATGCGAAGTATGATGGGAAGAACTGGTTGCAGCCGACGGAAGAGCTGCCGTTCTCTAAACTGTTTGAACATTAGACCAGAGGCATCTGAATAGACATGCGCTCGGATGAAGCCCAATTTGTATAATCTAGCATGCTCAATACCAATCATTCGGTTGTTGTAATACTCTCTCGATGCAGCAGAGGACAAAGGCTCTCAACCTGATGACGTTTACCTTCGTAATGCCGACGGAGTTGTGCAATGAAAAGCCGCAGGAAGCTTCTCTCCAAGTGGGGCCGACCGCTCACATCACTTGCAACCACTTGATTCGACTGTTCGTATACCGATACACGAAATACATAGTGCTTAGCTGCAGGGTACAAAATGGAAAGGGTATGGCATGGTGCTTCCGCAAGCCTGTGGGCCACAGGATCCTCTAAAAGCACAATTGTAGGTAACATTGTTCTTCCTGACAGATCTTCGATATCACACTGCATCGTCGCCATCCCCGCCGAACACCGGTCTTTGACACGTTGGACATCGTCCCGATACGTCTTTGAGCCACGGATCGATGCAGTCTTTCTGAAAGGTTCACAGTGAGCAGCCAGCGGAAGGAAGCGAATCGGGAAAGTGTGCGTACATGAAATACATGGTCGCAAGGCAGCAACCTCAGCTCCTCTGGTTCAGTGGGTGCGGCGTTGGAAGGGTCCTCCCCAGCCACATGAGCTCCAGAAGACCCGACAAACACCACAGGAAACGACGCTTCCTCCCCTCCTTCCACATCCACCCCAGTGCCTTCAGATCTCTGCTGTGAAGCTGGATGCGTCGGCGATACAGGACTTGAGGGTGCGGTCCCATAGTGGCTACGAGTGTCAGTACCCGCAGACAGAGGCGGCTCAATCGGAGGCGCATTATTGACGCGTTTCATGTCGATGAAGTCATTCAGGCATATCGCGCAGGCAGCACGATGCTTCTCGATCTTGTGCCTCTTCGGGCCTTTCTCCTGTCTTGCAGCAGACGCTTGAGACGTGTCGTTGCGTTTGAGACGTAAGCGCCCAAGCGTGCCTCCAGGTGTTGTGGGTAGTGCGAGAGAAACAGTGGACATCGAAGCGTATTGTACAATTGGGATCTGGTTCAGCTGCGTTGGAGAAAGGGGCCCGATAGTCGGGTTGATGCCACCTAGGCGAGCTGCGCGCCGGGGCAAGATAGAGGGGCAGAATATCGCGAGTGACGCCTGATTCTCTTGTCAGAAAATGAAACGAATATAAAGCGGAGAAAACGCACATAGCATATGGCATAGATGGCTCCCCCAACGACGAGTAGCACCACCTCCGCAACAGCTAGCCACGTCCTGAACAAAGCAACGATACAGGCGAAGAATATAGTCGGCGAGAGATCCCAGGTGGTTGGCGATCCAGTCAGAGTCGAGAAAAGTACAGCAGAGAGGACAATATGAAGGATAGCAGTGAAATAGGGTAGGAAGTCTTGTCGCATTCTGTATGCAATGCGAGGCATGAGGTTGGTTGGTCTGACACACAATTAGTCAGCTCTCATTCTCGACCAGACCAACGATGGAACGTACACGGCGTCATTTGGCTGTCGTAGGATCCACCACACGTTCACAGCCCAGCCTACTGCAGCCTTTCCGAGCTGAATGATATCGAAAGCTTGCAAGCGCCGAGGGCACGCATCCCATTGTGACAACCCCGGAGCTGCTCGACTCGGTAAATAAGCGGACGCGACTAGTAGCGCTATTATTGCAGATATCTGGAGAGTAGATCAGCATATATGCACGTGAGGGAATCGGATGATGTACACACTTGAATGAAAGCAAATGTACAGGTGGTCAGCAGCTTCCCCTTCTTAGACGCCAAGGCAATCTTGATGACGTAGATCTTCGACGTTAGCCAGACCCTCATTCTGATACGCGCTCTACGTCTTCGTTGGTGCAAGTGCTGCTGCTGAGGTCGCTGCTGAGGCTGCTGTGGCGGCAGCGGCGTCTCTTCTGGAACCATCCTCGCCGGTGTCGTCTGTGTAGCGCGTGTCGTTTGGAGCTCGTGCACAAGCGGACTTCGTGATGGTTGTTCATGGTCAAACAGGTTAACGTGAAACGTCGCCCCCTCTCCCTGGAACGAGGCTACAGTATCTGCATCTTCGATTGACGCCGGACTGGTGGGCCGCGCAGGAGGACTAGAGGAGCTTCCAGGCCGCGTGTCCGACTGCTGCGGCCCATCATGCTGCGCGTCTCCCGATGTGGTTGCCTGATGTACGGCCCGGAGTTCGTGTGCCTGCTCATGCAACTTCGCCGACATATAGGATGTTCCTTCAGAGCCCCAGACAGTTCAAGTCGTCGAGAGAGAGGTATAGGAGAATAAATGTCGTGGAAGGCCAGGTGGCAGTCGTTCGTTCGTGCCGGGTTTGAACCTGTGCATCGGACGCTGGCCCAGTCGGGGTGGTGCGCCCTTAGTGATTCGGAGGCTTTTCGGCATACATGGGCTGGCGTCACCAGAGGCTCCGAGGGTGCCGGGACAGCCGGACATGCTTATTTAGCGCGCGTGGACCAAGAATTTCGCATTCCCGACCAACATTGTCAAGGACTAGGACTTATAAAGTTGACCTCACTCTCAAAGAGTCATTCTGAACCTGATATCTGACTTCGGCTTTGCTCAGCGCCAAAGATCGGCGTGAGCGCCGCAAAAGGAAGTTTCGTTCGGAATGTGCGGATCCCAAGCCCATCAATCCCGCGCTTCTCTTGATGTTCCGCAACCAATTCCGACCATTTCCATTGCCTCGTGCTCCGCGATTACATTGGCTGGACTTTTATAGCGGCCGAAATGCTGCACTCAGCATGACTGGGTCAAGACTACACATTCTAGGCACAAATAACTCTGTGGGCTGCTTTCCAAAGCAAAGGCGGCAGAGCCCGGATATGTATAACAACCGCATAGCAACCAAGGAAGCAACCAATGAACGAGCCTGCCGGCAATGACTGACAAATAACGATATGCGCCTTCCCCTGCATGCCTGGCAACCCACATCGGAGTGGACTGCCCTCGATCAGGTGGTCAGGGCGATATTATGATCTGCTCTCCGGGGGCTATATCCTTGGTGGCCCAGATCTCGCCGCAAAAGGTTGCACTGCATTCAAACCGCGTCAGCGGGTGTCTCCTTGGGATTCAAGTTGACCTACTGCTCAAAGTTGAAGCGCGCGTTCCCGCCTGCCGGCATGCGCCTGCACCGGGAGATCCTCTCAAACACCGCTCGCATGGGATTGCTCTCCGATGGGAAGAACGGGACATCAAAGGACATCGTCTCGAGCACCGCCATCGTCTCGTTGTGCACTGCGGGATCCAGGGGCGTGTTCCTGCCCAAGAGATCGACAACCTTTTGCCGTATTGTCGCAGCCTCCTGCTGGAGCAGCTGGTCGATCTTGAGGAACACCGGGTGCGTGATCACTTGTGTGGCAACGAGAAGAGGACGCTCCCAAATGATTCTCGTTCCCGCCGCCAGGTCCAGTGTGGCCACGAAACCTTGCGTGGACCTGTCGACTTCGAAAGGTATACGCCTTGGCGCCTGGCGGAGGTAAAGGTCAATCCCTGGATGCTTGCCAAGGTACTCGCGAATGATGATGTTTTCTGTTATAACCACCGAGTCCCATTGTTTGGATGGGCCTGGGCCTCCGAAAGAGAACATGTAGAGCTCGTCCTCCTCTATACGAAAGGCTGTGTTCTTCTCTGGCGATGTGGCCGGTCTTCCTTCACCCGCGGTTGTCGTGCTCCCTTCCTCAACCTGTCGAGAGGGAGATGGCCCCTGGGAAGTTGAAGCGGCTGTGGGCGGTCCTGCTGGGCGGATTCTCTTGAGCGGACCCGGAGAAAGGATGTTCTGAGCAAGCATGAAGTCGTGAAATTCACCCCTGTCCACCTTCTGAAAGATGTTCGCTTCTGACTTTTTCACTTTTGACGACAGCGACTGGATCCATTTCTTCCTCGTGCCTTTGGGCGCCACACTGTACTCCATCCGAAACTCTGGGTGGCCCGAGCCATACTGCCGGTCCTCTTCGTATTCTGGGTCCAAGCTCGTAGAGGCCAATTGTGAGCCGTCCTCCACTTCAGCCGTCCTGCTCGAGCGTTTGGCTTTGCTGTTTGACTTGGTCATCTCGCATTTGTCTGGCGGCGATAGAGAGAGAGAGAAGGAGACAGACGATGGCGGTTTATAGCATGAAGGTGCTAGGAGGTGAGTGGTGGGTGGTGGGTGGCCTTTGAACGGCATGCGTAAGCGGGTCCCCTTAAACTTGCCCATACCACGTGCACTCCTGATGGAGAAAATGCGCATTGACTCATTCGGTACGCAGAGCTAGAGCTTGTTCCGACGTGAAGAAGCTAGGGAGAGTAGCGCCCAAAGAAGGAAGAACGAGGCAAGTTGTAGAGCGATGAAAACGAAACAGGGGAAAGCCCCTTCGGCCGGCCATCAAGTTCGGCTGCCTTAGCGCCGAATAATCAAATATTCCCCGATTTGGGAACCCGATTGCCCCTATTAGGCTTGCGGACACTTCCTGCTTCTCTGCTTCTCGCGACGATGACGTCCGATGCGCTCAATCTCCGTGCTGGTGTTAAGCGCTTAACCCCTTGACAGGGGGCCGTGGGACGAGCTGGATGAGTCAATTATATTATAGGAGTCACTGACGTGCTTGCTATCTACGCATGTAAATGTATGATCATGCTTTACCACTTCTTCGCAGCATGCTTCCAAATCGCCACCGTTGCTTCTACCTGTCAGACGTTCTATGGCAACCACTGGAATGTGGCGAGAAATCATAGGTCGTCTGGTTCTGGCTCCGTATCCGCAAGACTCATATAATCCGCCGACGTAAACGCGCTGCTGAGAGAATAACCTGGGGTGCCGGCTTCGGACTTGTCGTCGAAGTGTTCGTCGAAATAATGACGAGCGCTTGAGCGTGGTGCTGATAAGAGTTGTCAGCAAACATGTGCTAGCTGGATTGAATGCAAACGCACTCCTCGGCGTCCTCGGGAGACGGCATGTCAGCCCGCTCTGGACGATATGGTATGCGACCAGGCCTGTCCAGCCGGTCTGATGTGATGCGCCCAACCCTCGTCCGTCATCGCCATGGAAGAACTCGTGGAACCATACATAGTCCCTGAAGTGCGGGTCTTTGTCCAACTTGTCCACACCCGCGTTCGTCGCTCGCCTGCCTTGCGGGTCCCGGCCAAAGATGTGGATGATCCTATGCTGGATCTCCTCTGCGACCTTGGCGAGGTTCATGTATTCACCGCTGCCGGTCGGGCACTCCACCTGGATCTCATCGCCATAGTATTGATGGAACCGCTGCAGGGACTCGATGAGCAAGAAGTTGGTCGCAAGCCAGATCGGTCCTCTCCAGTTCGAGTTTCCGCCGAACATGCCGCTCTTCGAGTCGCCGGGCCAGTACTCGACGCCGAAGTACTGCCCCTTGACATGCATGCCCCAAGGGTGGTCCTTGTGATACAAGCTTAGGGAGCGGATGCCAAACTCGCTGAAGAACTCCTTCTCGTCTAGCATCTTCTCCAATATCCGGACGAGGCGCTCTTTGCTTGCCAAGGCAAGCAGGCGACGTTCCCCGCGACCGCGCGCTGTATGATACGTCAGCAATGTACACAAAAGGAATGAGCAGCATGCTTACCCCGCATGTTCGCCATGTTGCGCTGAGAGATATCCGGCCTGTTATCAAGGAACCACTCCATCCGCTTCTTGAAGCCCTTGAAGCGATTGATGACACTCGGTTCGAGGGTGAGCGTCGCATACAGTGGAATGAGGCCGACTAAGCTGCGAATGGGGAGCTGCTGGCTGTTCCCGAGGCCCCATTGGATGGCGTCATAGTACATCCCGTCCTCTTCGTTCCACAAGCTCAGCTCATTGTCCCCCTCGCCGTGGTACGTCATTGCGTCCGCGATGAAGAGAAAGTGCTCGAAGAACTTGGAGGCAATGTCCTCGTACGTGTCGTTGTGCTTGGCGAGCTCGAGGGCGATGGACAGCATGACGAGCGAGTAGAAGGCCATCCACGCGGTGCCGTCGGCTTGACGCAGGACACCGCCGGTCGGCAGCGGCTCAGAGCGGTTGAACGCTCCGATGTTATCAAGGCCAAGGAAGCCACCTTCGAACACGTTCTGGCCGTCCTGATCTTTCCGATTCACCCACCTGCGAAGCAATCAATAAAAGCTTCCCTTGCAAGCAAAAGACACACACCAAGTAAAGTTCAACAGCAGCTTCTGGAACACCCTCTCCAAGAACTTGACATCGCCCTTGCCGCCCTTCATCTTGCGCTCGATCTTGAACACTCTGAACGTGGCCCAGGCATGCACGGGCGGGTTGACGTCCGAGAAGTTCCACTCGTACGCGGGTATCTGCCCGTCAGGCTTCATGTACCACTCGCGCACCAGCAGGTCAAGCTGCTTCTTCGCGAAGGCCGGGTCGACCATCGCCAGCGGGATGCAATGGAAGGCGCTGTCCCAGGCGGCGAAGAAGGGGTACTCCCACTTATCGGGCATCGAGAGGACGTCTGCAATGTATAGGTGCTTCCAGTCCTGCAAAGCAAGGTCAGTACTGCACGCATATATGTAAGGCACAGGACGCACCCTGTTACGAATCCACTTCCTCTCTGGCGGGGGCGGTGGCTGCCCCGGGTCGCCCTTAATCCACTGATCCTGGATGAACTGGTAGTACTGCTTGGACCAGAGCATGCCCGACAGCGCCTGGCGCATCACGTTCTTGAAGTCATCCGAGATGGCGCCCGCGAGCTGGTCGTAGAACTCGTCTGCTTCCTCCCGGCGCTCCTCGACGATATCGTCAAAGATCTCCTCGTCCCACACACCCGGGTCTTCATCCGGATCCCGCGGCGTCATTTTAAGGCGCACGACCGCGCACCCGCCGCGTGGCGGGACGTCCGTGAAGACGTAGTGCGCACCGGACTTGGTGCCCTTCTGCGCGGGGTTGACGTAGTGCTTCGGCTCTTCCCGCGGTGCGGCTGCTGGGGTCGGCGTCGGGTGCACATCCGCGTCCGTCTCCTCGTCTGCCTCGAGCTCCTCCTTCGTCTCGCGATCCTTCTTGGGCCGATGGGACGGGATGATGTGGTCGTGAAACGCGTCCTTGACGTACGGTGTTGGGTTCTTGCCGCCCCACAGCCGCTCAAAGTTCGTGTCGTTCTCGGTGAAGAGCAAGTCGGGCAGCACGCTCTCCCCGTCCACCTCAACGATCCCACCCGCCTCAGTTGGCGCAACGGGCGGCGGTGAGGGCGTGCAAAATAGCCTGGTCGTGCCCATCGTAGGGTGGTTCGCGGTGATAGTGTAAGGCTGCGTCTTGGACGCATGCATCATAGGCTTCGCGGGGCCGGTGACGGGCGGGTTAGACCATGACCAGGTGTTGGGGAAGAACAGCTGTGGGATGATGTGCAGTGTTGCGGGGTCGGGGCCGCGGTTGTACGCCGTGATACGGATGGAGATGCCGTTCGGCTCGTCGTCGTCTTTTGCGTACTGCAACCTTCATTAGCATTCGGAAGCCTAAGAAACGCACTCCACGCACCTCAACAAACACATCCCAGTACCGGTCATCGTCCCATATACCCGTGTCCATAACCTCAAACTCGGGCTCCTCCCTGCTCCGTTTCTGATTCTCGCTGACGAGCTCCTCGTACGGGAACGGTCGCTGCGGGTATTTGTACAGGAACTTCATGTACGAGTGCGTCGGCGTGGAGTCAAGGTACCAGTACATCTCCTTGACGTCCTCGCCGTGGTTGCCCTCGTGCCCCGTTACACCAAACAGCCGCTCCTTGAGGATCGGGTCGACGCCGTTCCAGAGTGCAAGCGAGAAGCATATTCGGAGGTGGTTGTCCGACAGCCCCGCGAGCCCGTCCTCACCCCATCGAAAAGCACGCGAGCGCGCGTGGGCGTGCGGGAAGGCAGCCCACGCGTTCCCGTCGGCGGAATAGTCCTCGCGCACGGTAGCCTGCACACATTCAGCATAGACCGACTACGCACATCGGGGCACTCACCCATTGTCTCTCTGAGAGATACGGACCCCAACGCTTCCAATAGAACTCCTTGTCCTCGTCCTCCTGTAGTCTTGCGTGCTCGACGCTCTTGTACTCCATGCCGAGCTTGAGACGATATCTGTCCCTGGTGCTCGTGTACTCCCGCTCTGACCTCGCACTATCCCTATCCTTCCCATTGGCCGCCGAGCGGGGCGAGTTGAGGGACGCAAACGTATGCGTGTTGTTCACATTGCCGTTCGCGTGCGGCGCGTGGCCCGTGCTCCCGCTCCCATGCGGGCTCTTCGTGCTCGGCATCGGCGTGACAGTGAGAGACGGCGGCTTGGGGATATTGATACTGAGGGGAGGGTCGGAGGGGGAGTCGGAGCGCGGCGGAGTGGGCGTTTGCGACTTGGTGGTCGTGCTTATGCCCGGGGTGGAGGAGGAGGAGCGAGAGGGGATGACCCCGTCCAGTGCGCCGAACACCTTGGACCGGATCTTCTCGGCAGATGTCATGGCGGGCGCGTGGGTCGCTCGACGTTCCTTGCGGTGAGATTGAGGGATCGACGGGGAGCTCGGTCGCAATATGGCTCAAGGGGTGGGGGAGGAATGTGCAGTAATAAATGAGAAGAGAGTGCGAAGACCGGCGAACGGGTTCGGGTATTCTGCGACGGGTTCAAGAGACGAAGGGAACGCGGTTGCCGAGACGGCGGCGGGTTCGGTGTGGGTGTGCAAGATCAAGTAGAGAACGGTGGTCGTGCGAGCAGGGACAGCCTATATGCGCGCCGAGTCGTGGAAGAGGGCAGACGGAGGGCGATGTGCACGCCGGCAGACGAGGGACGGATTGGCGGCCGGACGTGGGCGTGGCGCACCGGTCTCGAAAAGTCAAATCAAACAGGACGAGACGAAAAGGGAGCACAACGCGTCATAGCTCGCGCTTCCCACGTTTGTGAATGCATCGGTTATCTATCGTGCAAAGATGCCTCTTGCAGATATTCCGTACGCAGCTGACGAGCGTGTATTCAATGCTTGTTTCATAAGCTAGTCACGAAAGGGATGATGTACTTCAGTTCTTGCTGCAACAATCCCCTTGATACAATACACGGGTTGTGTGGTAAAGTTCCCCAGTGTCCCTTGCGTGCGATGCGGTGCGCGTTCCATGCTCATCAGCTTCTTCCAGATAAGGCAATGCCGTATCCAACGGCTGCCCGCGAGCCGGTGTAATCAAGCCTGGCTCGGACGAGTTTCCAAACGGAAGACAGCACCCGCAGGGCGCTACTAATAATAATTCCTTCGCGAATACTGCAGCTATTCTTCAAAGTACAACTTTTCACGAGCGAAGAAGTCCGCGCGCAGTACGTTCCCTACATGACGTCAAGGAGCGGGAAGATGGAGGTGACAGTGTTGAACTGGCTCCGGCGCTGTAGGGGCCCGGAGATCGTATATGCCGATTAGGCGGAACCGAGCTCGCAGGCCTACATGATCGGGTGCTGATTGCTGCCAGGGGGTTTTCCATTTCCATCGTATCAGACTGTTCACACTGTTGCCGAGGCATAGGCGGGACAACACGGACGCGGCACGCCGCGCCCTTGCCTACCGCACAGGTTCTCATTTTTCTCGGGCTTTATATCCTATGCTACTCGGGCAGAGCCCGGTCAGAAGCATTGCATGTACTAGAAACGTATAAAGGGGCCTCGAGGGGGACACACAAGCCCCCCGTCCCTCGTTAGCAATCCGAGAGTCATTCCCAGTCATTCGTACCCC
The DNA here is from genome assembly GCA_001630345.1 of Calocera viscosa TUFC12733. Taxonomy (NCBI): domain Eukaryota; kingdom Fungi; phylum Basidiomycota; class Dacrymycetes; order Dacrymycetales; family Dacrymycetaceae; genus Calocera; species Calocera viscosa. The sequence continues at coordinate 167,239 of KV417302.1, read as the reverse complement.
CGTTTTTTCCTTGCCCTCCACCTATCACAATCACAGGCCGCCCCTGTCCCTACAGGACTTGCCTGCCGTGAGCGCAGAAGCCTCACAGATTTTTTGACTTCTCTTTCGACTCTTGATAAAAATCCAAAACCGACAAAAAACACATTCTCTTGACTCTTATCTTTCTTGAACGAAAATTCACCCCGGCTTGATCACCCGACAGCATCATCAAAAGCGACACTCCTTCGATAAGGAGCCCAAGGATATCCATGCCGCACACGGTACGAGAGACGCCAATGGCGGACTCCGGCAATGCACGTCGCTATTTGTGCTCGACCAGCAAGGCTGGCGAGGCACGACGTGAATCTCCCGAGAAGGGAGACGAGGACGAGACCGAGCGCCTCGACTCGAGACACGCTGACGAGCGTGATGACCCCCAGAGCGGGGACGACAACGAGCAGGATATGGAGATCGACGACGACGACGACGACGATGATGACGACCCGTCCGAGATCGACCTGCTCATAACCAGCCTCCAGTCGCGAGAGCTCTCCGCTGGAGAAAAGAGGCGGATCATATCTGCCCTGTTCGGCGTGAGGGAGGACGGCCGCCACGGGGCAAGCCCCGCGCGCGCGCCCAGCCCCAGCGCAACACCAAGGATGCGCATCCCCATCCCCGATGAGGATGAAGTGGTCGAGGTCAAGAGGGAGGACGTCCCGCGTGCAGGAGCACGTACCGCTACCCCGACGCACGGAATGGCACCTGATAGGCCTACCCCGGCGGTAGGCCAAGGAGTCGATTATGCACCCAGGAACGACGCCCTGAATGCTCTACTCGACACTCTGGACTTCGAGGACCTGATGTTCGGAGAAGCCGATCCCCGGATGGAGCAGAGCAGAGGGGTGTCATCCCGTTTCAAGCCAGAGGCGCCGGACAAGTACAAGGGCGAGAGCGATCCGGACGTCTTGGAGAATTGGGCGAGAGGTGTCAGGCGATTCATCGTCCAGTCTGGTATCCGTTCGCCCCTGCAACAAATCATGACGATAGGGAGCCTCCTCGACGGCAGAGCGGCTGTCTGGTATAACCAGACCATCGACTGCAAGGAAAACGACTGGACCTTTCGCACCCTGTTCATGGGACTGTACAATTGTTTCATGCCAACCAACCTGGCTGAGAGAAGCCAACGCGATTTCGACAACCTCTCGCAAGGCAAGAGCGATGTGAGGGAGTTTGAGATCGAGGTCCAGAGAGTGGCGAGACGACTGCACCAGGTCGACAAGTTCCAGATCCGTTGGAGGTTCTTCTACGGGCTTAAGCCCGAGATACGCTCCAAGCTGCTGCAACTCGGCTACGACTCGATCAAGTATGACCTCGAGCAGCTGGTAACCGTCGCGGTGGATGCGGAGAGAGCTCTTCGCACGGAGCGAGTCCGACCCGTGGACTCGGGCGGTCACACAACCGCGGACGGGGCAAGCCCCGCCTGCGGTGGCAAGAGCCACCAAAGCCAACAAGCGACAAGCAAGAAGTTCGCCCAGCGCAAGGAGACAACCTCGAATCAGGGGAACGCTAAGAAGACGACCTTCCACAGTCAGTCCAAGCAGCCCTACAAGGACAACTCGAGCTCTAGCCAGCAGAAGACGCAGGGGAAGAAGATCCTCAGCAACGACATGAAGGAGAAGTATTCTCGCGAGGAGCGATGCTTCACCTGCGGGCAGAAGGGCCATTACGCCAATGCATGTCCCAAGAACGGCAAAGGAGGGGGAGCTTACTTGGGCAAGCCCAAGGGAGCAGTCTCCTATGCTATCCTTACGGACATCGACGGCACGGGACCTTTCCGATCACAAGAGGCAGGGGTATATGAGCGTTATTGTGATACCGACCAGGTTCCTCTCGACTTCCTCCGCTTTGGGCGCATGCGCCCCTTGGCGTTAAAGGAAGACGAATGGGAATGGACGAGCCCCTTCCTGGACGAGGTCGGCCCCAAGAGCCTTGAGCAGATCCTGGAATTGGACGAATGGTCTTGCTACGACTATCTTGAGGACGCCTGGTACCTTGCGGACGAGAAAGGGAACGGCCATGTGTTGGGCTTGACCTTCGAACGGCGCACACGAGTGCCCGACGTCTTCTGCCTGGGAGCCAAGGCGTTTGTCTTCTGCTACACGTACGGGAGAAGCCACGTGTATCGACCAGGACGAATGAGGAACTTGCTGTTTCACCATCCAGGAGCAAAGCTGTGCGAGCTAGTAGAGGAGTCCTTGAGCACCTACCCGGTTAACCGGGCGGGCTGCAAGGATATCCTCGTATCTTTCGAACCCAGCAACATCGAGCAGTGCAGCCTGCTCACTGACGGCATCATGCCGTTCCTGCACCTCTGGGCCACAGAGCGATACATGCATCCTGAGTTCCTGCGATACGACGGAGCGACTTGGTCCAAGGTGGAGCAGTCGCGAGAGAGAAGCCTGTACGTGTACAGAGCAGACTTGACGCGAGGGCTTTGGGCTGCGTACCGCACCGACGTACTGGCCAATCCCCACGGGCAGGGAACCATCCAAGGAGAAGACGAGCATGGAGAAGGCGAGTTCTACTTCGAGTTGACGGCCCAGGGAGCGAGGGAAGTCGTAAAAGTCGTGGAGGCGGGCAAGTGTCTGTACGACTATACGGGAACATACGGGCAGTACAACTTCTACCGCCAATATATGCGCGCCGAGGACATCCCGGAAGGTAGCGACCAACGCTGGGAAACGATCTCCAGGGAGGCGCAGGACAACTGCGGGGAGGCACCTATCCGCTGGCTGCAGGAAGCACCGTCGAGGGCGATGCGGTCTGGAGATCCGTGGAAAAGCTGGTTCTTCGGCGCTGTTGCGCCCAGTTGGACTGGCGTCTACCCCGTTCCTCCCCAGCGCGTCTGGGAACTATGCGAGACCTGTCGGTCTCCGCAGGGGCCATGCTTGTCCTTCTGCGGGGATCTGACGCGCCCTGAACACGTTGACCTCGCGCCACGTAGAGCAAGGACGGCGAGTGTATGTGCGATAACGGAATCCATGGCGTCTTCGCGAATCCACCCGCCCAAAGGGTCGAAGACAGCATCCCGAACACCCAAGCAGGCACCGCTTATGCAAGAGCCCACCCGCACGCGGGTAACTCGACGAGGAGCATCTGCAAGGATTCCAGCGGGTACTCTAGAGGTCGTAATCTTGATTAATGGACACCGCGGCGTGGCGTTAATAGATACAGGGTCGACAGTGGATCTGGTGGGATCGGCGTTCGCCGACGTTCATAGACAGTGGATCTGGTGGGATCGGCGTTCGCCGACGTTCATAGACTGCCCAAGGATACGCTGGAGGAACCCATACCGCTGCAACTTGCTGTATCGGGATCACGATCGACAATCAACTACTCGAGCACCGTTAACTTCGGTGTGGCCGAGATAACGGGCAAGAGGAGATTCGAAATATCCAATGTGGACGCGTGGGATGTGATTCTTGGAGCGCTGTTCCTAATCGATTATGGGGCAGTCATCTGCCTCATGCCGCCGAGTATCCGGTTCACACGCCCCAGAGGAGGAGACGATCCCATAGCTTCTGTAGCCGCGGTAAAACGCGTGGTGCAAAGCGAGGCACCCATTGACGAGAGACCGAACATTGGCACCAAAGATCCCCAGATCGTGCAGCGGGTCTTGGATGTCGTCCGTGAGTATGAAGACGTCTTCCAACCGCTGCCATCGGCCTTGCCGCCTCTACGATCAGTCAACCATCGTATTGACCTCATTGATGAAAAGCTGGCAATCCCAGGAAGAACGCCGAGCTGCGCCGAGAGGTTCCGAGAGCCGTTGATGAAGAAGATCCAACGGTATACGGATGCGCAGATCTGGATTCCAGCGCCGGTACCATGGGCCTCGCCCCTGATGTGCATCGAGAAGAAGGGGAAGGCAGAACCGCGCACAGTGATAGACGTGCGAGCGCGCAATGCCAACACCGTCCGCGATGTCACCCCGTTCCCCAATCAAGACCTCATTCGGGCGGACATGGCGAGAAGCCGTTGCATGCACCAAATAGACATCTCCGACGCATTCGAACAGATGCGGGTGGAGCCCGATTGCGTTAAGAATACGGCCTTCTCAACCATCTGCGGTACCTTCTTGTCGAACGTGATGCAGCAGGGCGATTGCAATGCCCCTTGTACCTGGCAGAGGCTCTGGAACGAGGTGTTCCGTGATCTGATCGGGCGAGGTGTTCATGTGTACATGGACGACATCTTCATCCATGCAAATACAGAAAAGGAATCCATCCGGCTGATACGGCGCGTTCTTCAGATTCTGCACGAGCAGAAGATCTTCATCAAGCCAATGAAATGTCATTTCTTTGCGAAAACGATGGATTGTCTGGGCCTAACGATAGACGCGGGCGGCATATACATCCCTGAAGATAAGCTGTTGAAGATTCGCAATTGGCCGGCGCCAACGGATCGCAAGGGCGTAGAACGCTTCATGGGCCTCGTGGCCTATCTCGGCCAGTTCGTAGGCGATGCAGGAAGGCTAACCAACAGCCTGCAGTCGCTGAAACGGATCGGCAAGGTTTGGAACTGGAAGCCAGTCCATCAGGCGGCGTTTGATGGGATAAAGGAGATACTGCTCAAGCAGATTCGACTGAAACCCATCTGCGTGGAAGATCCTGAACCCATCTGGCTGATAGTCGACGCTTGCTGCACTGGAGCAGGAGGAGTTCTCGCTCAAGGACCCGAATGGCAATCGGCAACGCCGGCGGCATTCTTCGCATTGAAGTTCAACCCCGCACAGGTGAACTATCGGATGCATGAACAGGAGCTCCTCGCGGCGATAACAGGGTTGAAGAAGTTCGAAGATACCCTGCTGGGAAGGCGCTTCACCATCGTGACGGACCACCGGTCCCTCGAGCACTTCCTCACCCAGAAGAACTTGTCTAGGCGCCAAGTCCGTTGGCTGGAAGAGATGGCGATGTTCGACTTCTCCATCCACTACGTCAAGGGCGAAACAAACATCGCAGATGTATTCTCTAGGTTCTTCGATGGCCAACCGCCTGAGATCTTGGATGAAGGCGATGCATATGTTGATGTGGACAAGCTCCTCGACCCGGACGGAGAGAACCTCCCTTTCTGCACAGCCTTGATGACATGCCGACAGCACAGGGCATCAACCGCGCAGCACGCCGCTGCAGCAGCAGAAGCAGCAGCAGCAGAAGCAGCAGCAGAAGCAGCAGCAGAAGAAGAAGCAGCAGCAGAAGCAGCAGCAGCAGCAGCAGCGCGCCAGGCAGAATCCTCAGCGCGGACGCTGCAAGCGGCGCCCGCACAAGCAGGCCTCTCGCGGCCACCGGGACAAGTCCCGCGCCGCGATAGGCCTTCATTTCTTGATAACACCTTCGTTTGGCCAGCCGGGCTTGCTAGTGCCTACGAAGACACGCCGTTCACTTGCAAGATTCTCCAGGCCCCACAGGAGTACCTTAGCTTTGCGCTGTCGGAGGGCTTGCTCTTCCTGATGAATCCAGGCGAGACTTCTGCTCCATTGGTCGTCCCAAACGCCATCTTCAAGGGAAGGAGGGTGCGCGAGCTGTGCATCGACCACGCGCATACGACCTTGAGCCACGCAGGCTATTGCAAGACCTTGGACTACTTGCAAAAGGAATACTGGTGGCCAATGATGGCCAAGGATGTCGAACGCTTCTGCGAATCTTGTGGAGCTTGCCAAAGGAATAAGAGATCAATGCAGATGCCCGCAGGACTTCTCCACCCGCTACCCATACCATCCTTCCCATGGGAATCGGTGGCAATGGACTTCGTGGGACCTTTGCCGGAATGCGAATATCGAGGGCAGAAGTACGACATGATACTGGTCGTTGTCTGCCGCTTATCGGGCAGAACACACTTGCTGGAGATGAAGACCACGGATAACGCAGCCGCGGTGGCGCAGCTGTACCACTCGAGGATATACCGATTGCATGGAATGCCGCTCTCGCTGGTAACGGATCGGGACTCGTGCTTCACCTCGAAGTTCTGGAGGGGATTGATGATGCTGACTGGGGTAAACCCCATGATGTCGACGTCGTATCACCCGCAGACGGACGGGAAGACAGAACGCACGAATCAGACAGCAATCGACATGATTCGGCAATTGGTATCCCCCAACCAGACGGATTGGGTACATGTACTGCCAGATGCGGAGTTCTCGCTCAACTTGATGAGCTCGGCTTCGACGGGGTTAACCCCGTTCGAGATCGAGAACGGTCGGAATCCTTCTCGCCTCACGGTGAGGACAAATCGTGCGCAGGCTCCGATGGCATCCAGACAGTTTGTCGAACGAATAGAGGCAAATGTCATACGAGCCAAGGACGCGTTGATAGAAGCAAGAGTGCACCAAACGGTGTCGGCCAACCAGCATAGGAGAGTAGCCCCGAAGCTGGAGGAAGGTGATATGGTGTACGTTGCAACGAAGAACTTGAAGTTGCCGAAGGGGAGATCGCCGAAACTCGCCCCCAAATACATCGGACCGTATCCCGTGCTGCGGGCTTGGAAGACACAGGACTTGTACGAGCTAAAGCTCCCCAGCGAGCTGAGGAAGCGACGGCTGCACCCCAAGTTCCACATCAGCGTGTTAAGACCGTACGAAGCCAATGACGCGGAGATGTTCCCTAACAGGGAGGCCGACGTATACTACGATTACGGGTACAACGAGGAACAGGAGTTCCTCGTGAACGAGATCGTAGGGCACCGATGGAACGAGGACGGGAATCTTCTCCTTTTGGTCTCCTGGACGGACAGAGATGTGACTTGGGAGACGAAGGAGAACGTCGACGAGCTCGAGGCCTTGGATCACTACCTCGAAACCATAGGAGTCGATCGACCAGAAGAGTTGCCGAAAAAGGGGAACGAACCAGCCCCACCTCGCATTGCCGCTGCACGCTGCAAGCAGCGGAGCGGCGGCAGGGGAGGCCGAGGCGGAACACAGAGCAGAGGAGGAGGCAATAGGAGAGGAAGCCGCGAAGGAGAGAAGACGATGAGCTCGCATCAGGGGACGGCGAGGAGCGGACTTAGAAGAGTCAACGGCGCGGCGTGTATGCGCAATGACTCCGAGGACCCTACTTTTGCTCCTGCTCGTTTTGGTCCCGGCTGGGGGTCAAAAGGCCCTCACCACGAACGCACACGAATTCCCCCCCCTCTCCTTCAAACCACCACTGCTCCCCAAGAGCAGCTTCGTACAACCGCCCAAGACCTCGACGACCTCGCACAAGCCTTCGCCATGGCTAGGATCGACCCTGCGGATGATGACTATACCCCTCCCCGCCGCTCGGGCGGGTACTCGAGGGAGGAAGACCGCGGCCGCGACTACCATCGTCGCGACGACGAGAGGGACTATCGCCCATCGAGGGCTCGTTCTTCTTCCCCTCCCCGCTACAGAGACAACAACGGCGGCCGCGGGTACGCGCACCGCAGCTACAGCCCGATCCCCATCGCTCAGACTCTGGTCGACACTCTCTTGCGCGAGGCTGGGCTCGACGGTCGTGGCTCACGCCGCGACGATGACCACCACCACCACCACCACGATCACGATTGTTACGCCGGCGATCGCGACATCTGTCGCAATCCCCACTGCCCTCAGTGCGATGCAACGGGGCAGCATTCCGTGCGCTTCGATCCTCACCCTCATTCCCGTTCGGCTCCCCCGCAGGCGCTCGTCCCCCTGGCTGCTGGCTACGAGAGCGCCCTCATGCATGGCTTCTCACGCCTCGAGCACACGCTCACACAGTCTGTCCGCTCCGTCGAAAAGCGCGCATACAACGACGGTTACGACGACGGCAAGCGAGACGCCGAAAAGAAGAAGCAGAAGGAGGACGAAGCGAGGAACGCTCGTGCACCCACCCCTCCTCCTGCTGCTGCTCCTGCTGCAGCTCCTGCTGCTGGTCAGACAGGGAACAAACTCGGCACATCGTTCGCCAGCGCTACGGCTAGCCCTCCGCGCACTGGATACGCGCCCCGAGGCGCCTACACCCCCCGCGGCTTGCCGTGCGGGGGCTTCTCCAGAGGCCGCGGGCGTGGGAGGGGCGGATACGGCGGCTACAACGCGCAGAGCGCGTACAGCGCTCAGCCTCAGGACGGCGGATGGTCCCAACGGGCCAACACGGCGATAACGGCGTCCATCACCACTGGACCAACTACGGACAGATGGGCTTGGCCCTCCAACACGCCCTCTCACTCTGAGCCTGCCGCGGAGAACACTTGGGGAGTGGTCACCGCCCCGGCGGTGAATACGACGAGTGGATGGGGACAGCCTGCCCGCGAGTCCACCCCGTGGCCTACCAGCACTCTCCCGGCCAACAACAGCACCCTCGGAGCGTTGCTGACCCAGGCGCAAGCGACGGCTCCCGGTCCCACCATCGGAACTGGTCAGACCCTTCCCATGGGCGGAGTGACGGGTGGAGATCCTTTTGTGGTGAACACCAGCGCGAATGCGTTGGTACCGAACCATCCCCGGAGCAAGGACTTCGCCGACAGGCTCTCCGGACAGACCAACGCCGGGGACGGCATGGAGGTGGACGGTCCCACTCAGACTTCTGCGGCCCCCACCTCGGCGACTCCAGCGGCGGCTGCTCCTTCTGCCGCAACTCCGGCCTCGAATGCTCCTGCCTCGGCTACTGCTCCTTCCGCGACAACCGAGCCTGTTGAGGCAGATGAAGATGGGGAAGATCTCCCTGTCCCTCCTGAAGAGGTTCCCGATGCCGTCCTAAACGTGTCCAGCGTGATCACGCGGGGTACGCTCAGGGCGATAAACTGCTTTGTCTCCCAGATGTACGACAACATGGCGCACGCTCATCATCCCGCCTGGCAGGGTACAGAGGCCTGTCACAACGTCTTCCAATGGACCGCTACGCCCGTTGCAAAGAAGTTCTGCGATCATGTCGAAACCTCCAAGACGTGCACCAAGCTCCTCGTGCAGAACGACATAGGCTGGGACGAGCATCTGGCGCCGGCCATCATTCTCCTCAGCCGGTTCAAGGCATGGGCTAGACATTCCATGAGGCCGGAGCGCTATAATGCAAAGGGCGATCTCGGATTCGTATGGCACGCCCTCGCTCGCATAGTCTTCCACCCCGACTCCTGGGGAATCATCACCAAGGCAGCTCCCTACGGTCGGATGCCGGAGAGCGAACATTATCGACTGTTCGTTCCGTATCGCCTTGTTGTTGACGAGATGCCTCTGAAGCGCGGCGAGTTCATCCACGGGTTGTGGGATAAGTACCACTTTGCGAGGAAGGAGCTCGTGCTGTGGCCTGATCGTCCTCTCTCCCCCTCGGAGGCGCTGCAAGCAGCGTTCGCCGAGGCAGAAGAGCCCAACAGTCTGTGGCTGACCGACAAGGAGGAAGCATCCCTCAACCTCGAGTTCTCGGGCAGTGAAGATCCGCTCGAAGACTATCTGCATCCCTGGATCGAGGCGAGGCTCGCCAAAGACGAGTCCCGGCCCTATCACGAACGGTACGCGAATCTTCGCGCCCTGGCTCGTGGTGGGCGTCTCCTCAAGTACAACAACATCATCGTACTCTGGCGACATGCTCGGCCCTTCTTGGTGGACGTAACGCCCCAGGACCCCTCGGACATGCAGGTTGACTCGGACCAGAGGGCTCAGCCCTCCTCCGACACTCCTGCTCCTGGAACTGACGAGGCCGCTGCTGCTGCGGCTGCTGGTACTGCTGCCGCGGCGGGAGACGAGCCTGCTCCAAGAGTGATCCAAGACGAGGATGAACTGCTGTCACATGTTGATATCCCCATGATGGCTGCAGCGGGCGTCGAGATCGCCGACGACTACAAGCATATCACTGTTCCCGCTTGGATGCCTCATAAGGAAGGCGATCCTGACTCCGACGATGACATGTAGAGGGGTTCGGATGTAGGGGCCCGGAGATCGTATACGCCGATTGGGCGGAACTGAGCTCGTGGGCCTACATGATCGGGTGCTGATTGCTGCCAGGGGGTTTTCCATTTCCATCGTATCGGACTGTTCACACTGTTGCCGAGGCATAGGCGGGACGACGCGGACGTGGCATGCTGTGCCCTTGCCTACCGCACAGGTTCTCATTTTTCTCGGGCTTTATATCCTATGCTACTCGGGCAGAGCCCGGTCAGAAGCATTGCATGTACTAGAAACGTATAAAGGGGCCTCGAGGGGGACATGCAAGCCCCCCGTCCCTCGTTAGCAATCCGAGAGTCATTCCCAGTCATTTGTACCCCCGTTTTTCCTTGCCCTCCACCTATCACAATCACAGGCCGCCCCTGTCCCTACAGGACTTGCCTGCCGTGAGCGCGGAAGCCTCACAGGCGCTCTGTCGTCTGCTCGGAGTCGCACACTTACATACTTGATCATTATCTCCTCCTCAAACTTTTGGCGAAGAAGACGAGGCCGTAGGGGAACTTTCGGCCCGCGCTGACAAGAGTCCCGCCCGCGTGCTGAGGTAGTACCCGTTTGGGACCGTCACGATTGGGTCCGGCCAGTTCAGAAAGCTCATGTTCGGCGGAACGATGACCTTCGTGGTCCTTTCACAGCACGCTCGCTGGAGGACGAGTACAGTATGCATAATGCAAATGGTGAGTATCCAGGGGACTATCCGATACAACAGCTAATCTAAGGCTACAATCTAAAATTTTATCCCTGTGTTGACCGGCAACACCGGCATCATTACCTGCGCCAGCGCAGTTATGGCAGGTTACTATCTGTGACGATCTGGATGGCTAGTCGCAAGGGTGGAATCTGCTTGATCGTTGGGACGAAGAACCCACTGGCAGAGATCTGAATAACGATAAAGTGCTGAGGCTGTCTGAGCACTGGAATCGAAGAGCTGAGCGGAGTCTCATACCTGCAGTGTCAGCCCTGGGAAGCTGAATGTGGGGCAAACGCCTTGCGGACATTCGAGGCATAGCTCGACTTTCCGCTGTATGAGAACTCGATGGCGCATGGGACCGATATTTGGGGATCGTTCGCCAATTAGCGATGCGCGACTGAGGGTATCCGCGTAATCCTGGCCGCGGGAGAAGATGGCTCTCTGTTCCAAGTGTGCTTGAAGACAAGATTCGGATGCAAGGAGATCCAGCACCTGGCTGTCATCCGATTCAAGCGTGACAGATACTCGAATGTGCGCATCTGGAGCGAATATGGGTGGATTGTTATACAAGGCCTACACTCAGATAGTCAGTCGCGTTTATTAAGCCTTTCGACGTGGCTTACTCGAAGCGTGACCAGCACACGGCGATTACCAAATACAGTGCCCTGTATCGATTGCTGACGAACGACATACGGGAGTTCGTCATCTTCAACCGTGCTGAACGAGCCTGCTGGAATGTTCCTCGGTCCAGTTGGACTGATGTCCACATATCCTTCCTCCGCCTGTGTGGTTCCAGTCTGCTCTGACGTTATCCTCCATAGCGGGTACTCGGGCGTGCAACGCGGAACGTAAATGAATGGTACGGCGAGACTGTAATACGTCAAACACGGACCCAGCGGGAAACCGGCCTTCTTACTTGTAAGTTTCCCGAAACGGGCCTCGATATGCGCTGATAGCAAGCTGGTATCCCAGTTCTCCCGTGCTGAACTCCCGTCGATAGCTAGGAGGAAGGGGATAGTACCTCATCCCTTTCTTCGTCCTAACAGTCACTTGGGATGGTAGCCTCAGAGAGAAGCGCCAGGAATGAGAGCCGGTCAGAGCCTTGAAGTGTTTGCCAATCAGGCGTTGAAATAACGACGCAGAAGCAAGGGAAGTGTAGAGCACCTCTTCCGAACTCCAAAATACATTCTCAGCACCAACATCCGGTGTCACTACGAAGCCCTTCCCCTAGAGCGAGTGAGAAGGCAGATTACGGTAGCTCTGGTACGAACCTGAAAGGTGACTCGCTCGACATTTTTGCTGCCCAAGAGTTGGACAGTTCCTTCGATGATGTCCTCATTGTAAAATACTGGTTGGCCGTTGGTGGAAGTTTCCGAGCTTCGGAAGTTCAAAGCGAGAACCGCTCTGCCCTTTCGGTAGAGAACGCGTTCATGAAGTAGCCGGGTTGCGATGTGCTCATCTAGAGCGGGTCGCTGTTCGCGCGGGGACATTGCAGCATGAGTTTGAATGCAAGAGAATTCGCAGAAGTCAAGTTTTTGGAGACTTCTTAAAGGATCGGTCTCGATCACGACTGCACTCTGATGTACTGGCAAAATGCCCCAGTGCAGCGTGATCCAGTGGCCTAAGACAACATCATCACGTCCGTATCATACGGATCACTCATTGTTGCCACAGGTCAAAGTCTGCCGTGCTAATATCATCGCCAGTCTCGTTAGGGAAATGATAGAGCAAATCCCTAGCAAGAAGGGCAACAAACAGAACCCCCGCTACAGTTGTACGCAGACCATGCTCTGGTGTGCGACGATGGCGCAAGCGTCTCCTTCGAACATAGAAGAGTCGGGGAGTCCAGTGCAGAATTGGTTTCCAGGAACGCTGTACGCATTGTCTTCAGCTACATCTCTGGTCTGTGCTTTCTCTTCGGTGGCTGCTATGACCAATGATTTGAAGGACGGCCAGTGCAGCGCAGAGTACTGTGCACAGCCATCGCCAGTCCAGGGGCGACAAGGTCCACCGCCGGGAGTCTCCAACCAGAATACTTTGAGCAAGAATGTTTCAAGGTGGTTTCCTGAGGAGTTAACATGCATCAAAACAAAAGTCGACCCATAGAAGTGCAAGTGAGTGTCAAGAGGCAAGTCGAGGTAAAAGGGTCCATAGGCAACGTGGCTTGCGCGCGTAAACGGAAGGGCCGCAGATGAATGAAGAAGCGTGGTGAAACTGATCTTTCGGCAAAATAAATTCGGCAAGATCACAGATTCGAGCCATATCATTGACTTCAAAGCCAAAGCGCGAGAACCACCTAGCTATACTTATCGGCTGAGCCCCGAAGCAGGAACGCATCGCGCCTTCCGGATCCACGCTGGCAAATAGTGACAGCGACTTGGCGCGGTACAGTATGCGTCAATCGTAGGTTGAAGTGCTGTAAGTCCTGAAAGATTCAACCGTTATCTACACGAGAGTCAAACCGCTATCTTGTCATGCGTCACGATCTGTATACTCTGTGCTACTTTGGAAGGCGTCTTGGGTCGAGAAGGAACAAAACAATCCGGCGAGAACTGCAAAACCAAAAGATGCTGCATTTGATGAAGTCAGACAGCGCAACGTGACGACAGTGCATCAACTCTGACCTCAATAAGAAAAGTAGTGAAGTTGGAAGTGGGCTTTGTGTCGGCAGGTACGTGCAAGATTCCTTCTAAGGTCCTTGATTCTCTTTCGGCCGTCATCGTCCGTCTCTCGGCCAGGCGCGCTGAGCGGCGTTCTCTGCTGAATGTTACGTCCCCTTTGGCAATGGTGCTCGTCCATGTTTGGCTTCCAGCGGCCGTAATCTTCTGCTCCAAAGTAAAGCTGATTGTTGCGGGTCTCGCCAGCAAGTCGACAGCCTGCGTATCGGCCGATTCCAAGAGGATGGTCAACCCCACGCTGTCGCCGCGGACGCATATCAACGGTGCTTGGTAGAAAATGGTGCAAGATATTTCCACAGAACGAACCGAGAAAACGGTACCGGTGAACGTGAGGTGCTGCGCTTCTACTTCCTGCAAATGCAGGAAGCCGCATGTTTGAGGGATATAGTCCGCTGGAGTTGTCGATTGTAAAGTGGCTGGGATAGGAAGTGACAGCATAGAAAGCGCACGGGGTCCCGGAAGAATTGGTTGAGGCATTCCGAGAGGGTATTCAACGCTGGACCGAGGGAGAAATATAAAGGGGACCGTGAGACTGACACATATCAGCAGTGGATTCGTCGTGTGGCTTCAATGAGACCTCTTACTCAAGTGGATGGAGAAAGATACCGCGCTCCACCGTCACACGCATTTCGTATTCAACCAAAGCTGTGTTTCCGGATTGTCTGAAGCTTGGCGGGAGACGAAAGTTCTTGTCGCCTAGGGCGGTGCTGATGGTCACATCCCTGGGTAGCACAAAAGAGAAAGGCCAATGGTAGTTCCCAGCAGCTAAACGCCGAAAGAGTGCGCTCGTGGGTCGTCCTCCTTTGCCGCCTATAGTTGGCTTGCAAAGTGTCCGACAGGTACTCCAGAAGATGTCTGGACGACCGATATCTGGTGGCGACACTCGGCCCTGTATCTATCACGGACGTCATTCAGATGTAGGCTGCGCGTGTGGATTGGACCCACCCGAAGAGTGACCTGCTCGACGAGCATCCGGCTTTGCAACATCAGCTGGACGCCTTTAAGGGGGAGGTCAAGTTCAGCTTTTGTTCTCACACGAGTGGGACGCAGATCGTACCTCCTTCCAAAGTATCTCCGTCAAACCATACAGGTTTATGCGCGGCAACTTTTGCACGGCTTTTGCACTGCAGGCCAAGTAGAGGGCGGCCGTTCATTCGAAGCAGAAATTCGTGCAGGGCAGGGCTGTGAGCTGCGCTGCCGTCAGCAGGTCCAAAGATCGGATTGCTCGGCGAGTCGTTATCCATTGTGGCTAGCCCGGAGCGGAAAGTGCAGCAATGACGGAGTTGGTGCCCTCCGAGAGCTTGCTTGGTACGAGCAAGCAAGAGAGGATGCGCAACTCAGACAATGCCGGCAGACTATACTGTATTTATAGTGCCACATTATCGAAGAATATCAACAGGCCAACAACCCAACAGCGGATCGCGCGCTCTTCGCTGGCAAGAGTTACTGCAGTGCAGAACTGGTCGTGAAGATCTTGGTCACAAGAGCACAAGCTTGAAAGCATGAGGTACGAAGCACAGCAAGAATATCCCCTCCGCAAAGTTCGGTTCCCAGGGTTCCGCCTGAGAGTTCCGGCCGGAAACGAGGCTCACTAAGTGCTTCTGTACCCGTTCAATTGGAAGGCCATCGGGGGTATCCAGAAATGCCGTTCAATGCAGGCGCTTCCCCCTGGCTGGGCGAGAGCCACTCTCTCGGAGAGGGCGCTTCAAAATATGAGCACAAGACGAGGACGACTTCTACGCGAAAGCTGGTGGCAATGCCGTTAGGTTCCCTGACATCTGAAAGTCCCGCCAAAACAGAGCATCAATCACATCTGATCATCCGATGTTTCAACGAATGCAGGTCCAGATCGTTAGCCACCCCCTCAGCTTCCTTGAGGTCATCGCGCCTGCATCTGAAAAAGGAGTTCTCGCCAGCAGACGCACTTTCCATATTTGTAGCCTCCATCCCACGAGGTGCTAGCCCGGTCTCCGAGGGTTGTCCGCTTCGAGTAAACAAAGCGGAATAGAAGCAACCCGTTTTGACGCGAGGATTAGCCCGGGCTAAACCTGAACAGCCAGTAAACGCCGGTCCCGATAAGGCCTGAAGGCGAGTGGTCCATGTTCCAGTGCACGTGTGCAAAGGTTCGTACGCAGACACAGGCAGAAAATGACTGGGGTCGTCACTGCACTAGAAAGAGCTCTACAAACGAAACCTTATTAAGCGTATCGATACACGGGGTGAAGGATATGAGTTTACATATCTACACGTGTCTCCTCCAAGAAGGGAGATTCGAACTACCCCAGAACTCGGGAGACGACTCGTGAGACAATAACCCGAGAAGCATCCAGGGTCAAGATGCCCATGTAGCGAGAGATTCCGAAAATCGAATGTCCTGGAGTTGTCTAGCTGGCACGCGAACGCTGAGATGATGAGGTGACGTGGGCCGACTGCCGCGGCCGGAGCGACAGCCTTACGGGGCTTGAACATGTGCTTCCCGGCGCTAGAAGGTGACTGAGGGCGTGTTAGACTAGAATCAGCTGATAATGGACGGGACTTACGCCACGCCTAAATGAAGTCCATCCACAACGGTTGTAGCTCAGGTCGGCAGGACCCGGTTTGTCACGATCTGTATGCTTTGATTGATCTTTGGTATCTCCTTGCCGTTCGTGGGGGTGAAGCAAGCGGGGGTGAATTGGAGGGAAAGAACATGCTGTGTAAGGCGTGAGAAGGTGTTTCATAGATGTGGAAATGCGCAGCGCACCTCAACCACGAAGGTGATGAAACTGAAGGTAGGCTTCGTATCCCTCGGAACATGCACGATACCCTCGAGCGTCTTCGTCCGGATTCCTCCTGGTGGGCTGATCGGACTCGACAAGGTCTCCTGTCTGCGGAACTGCACCGACCCCCTCTCCAGAACATCGTTCCAAACCTGATCGCCGGCGACGGTGACCTTCTGTTCCAGTTGGATGTGGATACTATCTGGCGCAGCGAGAAGGTCGAGCGCCATCGGGTCGCTAGACTGTAGGACGATGGTGCAGACGATTGGATTGCCCCGAGGATAAATGAGAGGCGCCCGGAAGAGAACGCGAATGTCGACCGTGACTGGCCGGATGGAGAAGACTGTTCCCTCGACTGATCGGTGCTGTGTCTCCAAGGAGACATAGTATTCGGGTAGGTTGGGCGTCAAAGGTGTGATAGGGGAGCTGGAAGCGGCTGAAAAGGCGGACGTGAGCGAGGTCAACGTCTGGCTCGAGTCGAAGGATGTTGTTTCGTTGACCGGCCCGATAATCAACGTGCCCATCGATGGATGAGGACGTCCTAATGGGTACTGTGGGCTCGACCGGGGCAAAAACACGAAAGGAATAATGAGCCTGCGAAAGTGATTAGCGGGTTGTTCATGAGCGCTTCTATCAGCTGCTTACGTGTATGCCTCTCGAAGCATCCCTCGATATACCGTAATCATAATCTCATATTCAAGGACTGCACTAGGGTTCTGTTTCCTGAAGCTGGGCGGCAGCGGAAGAGCCCTCGCGCCCCCCGCTGTGTCAACACGGACTTGAAGCGGTAGCTGGAGGGCAATGGGCCAGTGATGGTTGCCAGCTGGCAGGGCTTGGGATTTGAACAGCTTTGAGACCGGAGAACGAGGCGACCGGTAGTTCGAGGGGGCTGTCCAGAGCGTCTCAGCCGTGCTCCAGAAGATATCTGTTCGTCCTGTCTCTGGAGGAGCGATACGTCCGCGCACCTAGGAGACCGTTAGCTCCAAGGCTTTGGCAGACGCCATGTGCGACATACACGAAAGATGATCTCCTCGACGTGCGTCGCCTTGTGCAACATCAGTTGTACACCTGTACGGTCGTCAGCTATCAGATATCACGGCAGTCATTGTCTAGCACGCGCCTCCTTCAATGACGTCGCCATCGAACCATACAGGCTTATGACTGGAAGCGCTAGCACGGCTCTTGCACCGCAGGCTCAAGATGGGCCGTCGTCGCGCCCTCAGGACGAACTCGTGATCCACCCGGTCATCCCCGCGGCGCCGCACATCCTCGTCGAGTATCGCCAATCGCTGAGGCGCTGCCTTCTCGAGGATAATCGGTGCATCATGCTTCACGTCGTTCGGATGGCGCAGTTGCGGCGTCGACCAAGCGTAAGGGTAAGCCGCCATGGCTGTTCTGCGTATTGTTGGGGACAGGAACGGGGATGTGCGCTAGGTCGTTCGTGGTCGTTTTGAAGCGACACGAGAGAGGAGGCGACTGGTCCGCATGGAAGCTGCTGAATACGCCCAAGCCGAGAAGGGTAACCAGGCCAGGCTGCGAGGACATCGGAATTTACGCTGTTAGGGGAAAGCCAGCGTGATGGGAAGAAGTGCGGCGCGATGTTCAGGGACCCCGCACCGGTGTGCCACACGACCAGCCGGCGGCAACGCGCATCAGGAGAAGGCACAGCTTCCCGACTTTACCGCCCATATCCTGCCACCCCACGCCGTACAGGCCCTTCCACCTCGGGAATACGTTGTGAACTTCTAGCAGAAGGCCGTCGCTAATGTCCTTATCTCGCCTGGTACTTCCTGCTTTCAGCAGCGTGGCGCCTGGACTACCTGTTGGTTCGTTTTGCCGATGCGCTGTCATCGCACATCCG
The DNA here is from genome assembly GCA_001630345.1 of Calocera viscosa TUFC12733. Taxonomy (NCBI): domain Eukaryota; kingdom Fungi; phylum Basidiomycota; class Dacrymycetes; order Dacrymycetales; family Dacrymycetaceae; genus Calocera; species Calocera viscosa. Next base: position 149,343 of record KV417302.1, on the reverse strand, counting down.
GATGGAACGTGGTAGTTAATTATCCGGTAACGACCCCATAGCCTCGTTACCGTACGGGTAGTATTCGCAATTGCAATCGCTAGCAAAAGCCAAGCGACATATGCTCCTCACGATCTGATGCTCGCTCCCAAGCAACCGGCTCCATCTCAGATAGCCCACGCGCTCCAATGGGATAACACCCCGTTCATTTCCGACTGAAATGATCCTCGATCATGCTCCAGGACGTTCTGTGCTGTAACCACAAGGGGTGATACTCCAATCCCCAGTCCTCGGTCTGCCATGCCGTCGGGACTTCCGCTGGATATGGGCGTCAGAATCGGTGCGATCCCGCGGGTCGCAGAAGCGCTACAGGCTGGAATACATGGCTGAGATATGCCGTAAGGCGAGGTCGGGCGGACTTCCGGTCGGAAGAGCGAGAGCAAGCCGTTTGATGGGCAAGGTGCTATCGACGACCACGTCCTCCCTTCTTCATCAGGCTGTCGAAGTATTCCAGGTTTGGGTACGCGCCCATCAGTGCGCTCAGTCTTCCAGTCCAGGATGACTGCTCGCTCCAGGAATGCGTTGGGTTACATGCTGTGTGACCACTTGTGCGTGCTGGCTTCGAGGGCCAGTGGTAAACGAAGTACGGTCCAGAATGGCGAGATTCGTAGCGGAAATACGCCACAAGGAAAGAGCCCACATGGTCCTTCATCGGCCCGCGATCACCAGACACTTAAGTCTGGCGAATGCACCTTGCAGAAGAAGGCGCTCGATGCTGCACAGCGCCTCCTCGAGTCCGACCACTCGGAGTGATTTCAGATCCGGCAGCAATGACAGACATCGAAGGAATTATCGATCCTTGGGTGCCATGAGGACCATCGAGACGCTCTATGGCGATGAGGATTATGGCATAAGACAGCAGTTGTCACCACAGAACCGGCGGCGAAGCAATGCAAAGATTCCTCCGATGTCCAGCAATTCAAGTTGTAACTCCTTCTGCGTGTAGAGCTGGTGCTCAAGCTTTGCCAGAATTTCCCCGAGATGATTGTTGCTATACCGAGCGAACTACCCATGTTTCGAATGCTGATGACTTGCAACGAACTTTGGAGTTACGGAAGGATTGATGTCCCAGACAATGTTTGCCATCCAGGATTTCCAGTGTCTTGAGGTTGGAGTAGGCGCCGGTGAGCTCGGGGACAGGAAGACAGATTGACCTTGGAGCTGTAGTCGACCCGGCGGAATTATGTGACTGATCGCAAGTTCGCTCTGAGCACGGCGTCTAGATCTATCAATACCCGGCTTATCACAGGGTGCGCAGATGGGACCAAACTCGCCAGACATGCAGGAGAATCGAGGATTGCGCGATTCCAGGCAATGGGTGAAAGGACGCTCCACAGGAATCTGCACGTTTGGCCTATGTGCAGAACTTCATCGATTGTCAGGCAGCCACGGAGCTCAAGTCCGATATCATCGATGCCCAAGAGGGCATACATGTCGCTTCCTGTGTATCGGGCATGATGAGACGCGTGCTGGTATGAGCATGTGCCCCTATCGAGGGATGAACAGCCGTATCCAGATTTCCCCTTTTGTTGCCCACGTGGTAATTCGATGGATCTGCGAGCTTGATCCGATTGTAATGCATAATGTTTATTGAAGTACCTCTATCTTCGCTTTGGACAGTATCTTTTCGGGTGTGAGATTGTACACCTCGTCGATCAATGCGGGCAGGAAGGTTCCAGATCCTTTGACATCTGATCGAGCGGCGGCGATCTCCGAAGCAATGCAAAGAGCAAGCACGCTGAGTCGTGTTAGCAAAGTGACAATTGTTCAGCCGCAAGATGACATACCCTCCGACTGCTGCTAATAACATATCGCCGCGTACTAGACGGCCGTCCTCATCCTTCGGCTGGGGTTCCGCTAGCCTCGCAGCGGCACAGAAGCTGGCAACGCAGGAGCCAACCATGCAGCCTGCTCCAGTGATGTCACCTAGTAGTTCATGTCCATTCGACAAGCGCAGCACATGTTCGCCATCGGAGATGTAGTCATGCTTGCCAGTCATCACGACAACACATCCTGTCTTCCTTATCAGAGAAATTCGCAGGAAGAATGGCTAAGCTCACGTTCTCGTCTTGCTAATTGCCGCACAATCCTTGCTGGATCAGAGAAAGCCTGCCCAACACTATCCACACCTCTCGAAGCAACCTCGGCGGATCCGTACAAAGAGCCTATCTCGCCACCGTTCCCCTTGATGACAGTAGCTTGCCAGGTGTTGAGGATCTCCTTGGCAGTCGCCTTCCGGTACGTAGTTGCGCCTATTCCAACCGGGTCGAATACGATAGGCTTCTTGTTTCGATTGTAGTGATGACCAGCCGCGAGCATGCCGGCCTTGTCCGTGATAGTGCCGAAGTTGACCAGCAGAGCTCCTCCAATCTTGGCAAGATCTTCCATTTCTTCTGGCGTGGTTGCCATGATCGGACTTGCACGCAGCGCTATTGTGATATTAGCGAGTGAGTTTATCGTCACATTATTGGTGATCTCTGTGGCGTTGGTGAATCGCTGGCCCACAGCATACAGTCTGAGTAGGACGTACGGTGGATGATGGGCGTTTCCTCCCGAATCTTCAGCAGCAGCTGAGCAACGCCTGATGTGAGGGCCTCAGGTGTCCTTGGACTCGACGAGATGGTAATGATAGACGGCGAGGAACCGAGGAATGCAGTGGTCAGCTTCTTGAGGTTGGCCGCAGCCGCCTTGGGTGTAGTGGAGCCGACTATCTCGCTGATGACGGCAACACCGTCCAGTGTACGAGACGAGTCCGGCCCAACCGCACCGTGCATTGATCGAAGTAGATTAGTCGACTTGATACCGCCTGAGCTCATATCAGTGCATGCCGACAGACCGGTCGAAGGCTAGACATACCAATGGCGACAGACTTCGTCGAGCTTCCGGCTAAGACGTCCAGAAGTGCCCCAACTCCTCGTACACCAAGTACATCCTTCACCAGCTGCTTGCTGTTTGTCCACCAAAGCGCTCCAATGCCAACATAATCCGCTCCGGCATCGCGAGCTGCACGTGCCTCCTCGACGTTCCCAGCAGAGATTCCGATAATGACATCCTTCGGCAACAGCTGTCGAGCGATGGAGATGGGCATGTCTGTCTGTCCGAGGTGCACTCCAGCCGCTCCAGAAGCAAGACAAATATCAATGCGGTCATTGATGAGAACGGGGACCTTGTACTGCGTGGAAGTGTCAGTCTAATAGATGCGCGCATCGCTGAAAGGGCGCACCTTGTTGCATATTGCGATCGTCTTCACCGCAACCTCCAGGAACTGCGCCCAGATGAGCTCTAATACCCTCCAGCAGAGTGTACGAACTCACTTCTGCAGTATCCGCCTTCTTTTCTCGGACTTGAACGAGGGTAACGCCTCCTTGTAACGACTAGAACTGGCGTTAACCCATGCCATGCCACGGACTGACACTCACCTCTTCGAGAGACTCATAGTAGTCCTAGACTATGGGTTAACATCCACGAATCTGTACATGATAATTGAATGAGTTACCTTTCCAGGAGGCAGCAGCTCTCTTCCTGTGACCAGATACAGGGTGAGGTCGAGCCCTGGTTTTGGCATGATGGGTCAAGAGACACGGACGGATGGATGATAGCCCGAGGAAGCACGCGATTGTATCATCCCCACACATGGCGCGATGCCGCAATCATCACTCTCATTATTGGATTCTACAATGCATGCAGCGGGTATTATGAAAAGTGGATATGATGGCATGAAGGTATGTATGGTTATGATGGAGTGGAAGCATGTCGATCCGCCGCTTCTCCTCAGCATGAAATGGTAGGCGGGAAGGGTTTCAAGGCTTGAAGTTCCGTAACTCGGCCTCAACGGCTCGCAGGCTCGTCTCTGCCTCTTTCTGCTGGTCTTTCTCTTCTAATCTCTGTCTGTCTGGACGTATCTCCATACAACGTGTTAGGATGGTACGCAGGTGAACATTGAAAACAAGACACACGGTGTACAAGCCAGACACATCAGTGTTCAATTCGTCTTTCAGGGCGGCGGCGCGTGCCTTCTCAGCTCCTCTCGACAGCTTCTTGGACTTGCGCTGAGCATGACTGCCTGCTTGTTTCACCGCGAGGGGAGACGACTTGGACTTTGCATTTGATGTGCTTTTCTTCAATCTCGCGGCAGGCATGGAGTTTTGGATGCGCTCTGGCCGATGTTGCGAACAGACAAAATTTCTATCAAGACTCTGCCGTAATGCATTTGCCTCCGCCAGATTGCCTTCTCTGCCCGCAACCACCAACCAATGGCCAGTTGCATTGCATACGCGTGCCTAACCTTTGGACGTATATGGCTGTGGAACATGGACGTGTATGAACTTAAATACTCTGCCGCTTGCTGAAATTGCGATTCTGTCCGAAGCTGGTGGCATCACTCCGTCGCCTGGGATGGCTTGCTCCGGGCAGCTCCAGTCTCAGGGCATCAAGTTACGACCTCAGGGATATCTATACCCCTTTGACAGCCCCGCCATCTCCGGCTTCTACTAGCCGACTTGGCTGTGCTCATCCATTCTTGCCTATTGGTCGAGTGGCTGTGGCTGGACGCTTTCATGCTTCAGATACTGCGGAGACGGTACTCGCCGGCCTCTTTGCCGAGTTGCGACACCGGGTGCCGGTGGACGCCTCTTTGGAGGCTAGTCTGCATGAAGATGCTTTAAACGGGCTGCTGCCGGTTCAGATCCCAATCTCGAATCCCCTATCATCCCCAAAGAGTCCGGTATACCAAGCTGAAGATGAAGGTCTCCGCTTTTCTCGTGGTCGTGTTGACCTCGGGCATTTCCAGTCTTGCGACGCCGTCTCTGGCGGAAACAGTTGTTGTAGGTATTTGTATTATACCCCATCAGTTCCTTGCTCACGCGGATTTAGACCCGTAATCCTGCTATCATCGGCACTTTGCTCGAGTCTGGTGTCGTTGCCAAACGGGACGTCGCTGAGATACCGTCCAAACGCGACCTCTTCACCCCTCGTAAACACAACTCCACCGATTCAGATGGCGACCGCTTCGACGATGACGACGTGGAAGACGCGATTCTCATCTTCGAGTACATCCTCTTCGAGGCGTTCACTGCGGGCTACGAGGCAGCCATCAATGGCACCATCGACTGGAGTAGTATCTGCAATGATACCAGCGCCGATGCGACGTCTACTTAGCCGCGCTTCTAACGGCGCAGGCAAGACCCGGAATGAAGCGCGCGATGGTCTGTCCGGGGCTTGTTGTTCGTAGCGCCTGTGGAGTAAACAGCTATAAGGGTGTGCAACAAATTGATATGTGCTCCTGCAACATGCTTGAAAATGTGACTCGTTCGTTCAGTGGCTACCATGAGCACAGGCGCTGTCGTTTATGAGAACAATAATGATGGCATAAGGAACTCATTCTCGGACTGCACTTGAATATCACCGTAACTCGCGCGAATAAACCCTGTCTGCCACACGTACATATCCGCAGACGTACTCTTCACACTCTTCACACTCTTCACGCTCAGCACAATGATCATGTCTCGTTTGGGCAAGTGGCTGTCCTCCCTCTCTTCTCCAAACGATCATCACAACTGACCTGTCGTAGTGTACTCCACGGTCGTCACCAGCGGATCTACTACCTGCACATTTCTCTAACGTGATCATGAACTTGTCTGTTGACCAGCACAAAGAACTCGATGCACTTGTTCTCGATAAGCTGAAACGCTATGGAGCCGCGCAGGAGTTCAATGCTATGTTCACGCTTATTGCGATTGTGAAGACTTGCGGTGAACTGGACCAATCATTTGCCGACTTGGACAAGGTTGTCGACGTGCTACAACAGCAATGGGTGCTGGGCATTGTCGAGGCTGCGTTTCATTTGAAGGCATTCAGGATAGTTCGTGACCTACGTGAGTGCCGTCGGCTAGCTATATGCGCGGAGAAGTGCTCAAAATTGGATAGCTATGATGATCAAGGAGGTCAGTAGCGCTACTTGACTCCCCAACCTGATAAGATTCTGAGCTTTTGCTTTCCCATTGAGGATATCAAGATTGAGGTGTTGGAAGATGAGGACGAGCCGAAGTTGCCAGTGAAGGTTTCCGCACCCGATAACAAAGAGGTGGAGGTCAAATTTGAGCCGGTGGATAAAGACACCATAATGAAGGTATGCGCTTTGCACACATCTGCACAGCCCGTGTTGAGCTTGGAAAAGATCGGAGATGACCGCTGCGATTTCTGCAAACTGTACAAGCGCTATCAGTGCATGAGGAAAGCCGGGTATTCTGGTTGTGAAGCATGCAGCTTCCACATGAAACGGTGTACAATTCGACCAACATGCCCGGCTGATGTTCCGGAAGATTTGTACAGTGACCTCCGCATGCTTTTCGACATCCAGGTGAAGAATGGACCTCGAGCAGTGTTGTCCAAAGTTCCTGAGCTACAGGGGGGCATTTCTGAGTCATACGCTGCCGTGTGGGCCAGGGTCATCGACTGGTTTGAGTTCATTTATTCAGAAAGGGGTGAATTCAGCTCCATTGTAGCCAGTCTTGGTGGAGATTTTGGGGCTTTTTTTGTGTTCCAAAATGTCTTTCATCCTACCCTGAGGAGGTGAGAATTACCAGCCGTACCTGATGCCACTTAAAAGCTCACACGGACCAGCCGGCTGGAACTCTAGATTCACTCTAATTCACACAGATAGTGCCTGAACCAGGCGGACGAAACTATGAACGATTGATATAATGATTTTCTCCGAATCTGAATTCGTCGCGGCGTGTACATCAAGCATGACCGCACTCATAGCTAAAGTCACTCAAGCCCAACCCCGTCCTCCGCCGCCGCCTTCCTCAGCGGCTCAATCTCGAGCTTCTTCATCCCCATCATGACCTGCATCGCCTTCTCGCTTGCAAACAACAGCTTATCCAGGCCTTTGGGCACGACCTGCCAACAAAGCCCAAAGCGATCCTTGACCCACCCGCACTGGATCTCCTCCCCTCCCTCGCCCAGCTTCTCCCACAGCCCGTCGATCTCCGCCTGGTCCTCGCAGATGAGCAAGAGGGAGACGGCGGGCGAGAGCTGCTGCCGCGGCCCGCCGTTAAAGAGCACGATTTGCTGTGGGCCGAAGGCGAGCGTGACGGATACGGGGTTGCGGGAGAGGATGGTGCATCCGGGGATGACGGATGTGTAGAATTCCGCTGCGGGGGCGGCGGTGTCCGCGGGCAACCAGAGGAAGGTGCTCACTTTGTTCGTGGCGGCGCTGGGGGGGGCCATTTTGCATTCACGGTGTCGACGGGTGGGAGTTGGCCTGGGAGAGGAGCTGTATGGGGTCAGCTCACTCTTGTAGCTCACGATACGGCACGTACCTTTCGTTCGGAGACCAAGAGCGTCCGGCGAGCTCTGCAGTGCGTGGGTGGTTAAGTACCCCAGAGTGGGAATGCCAAGGACCCTGGAACAGTCACTACCCCGCGTAGGCGCCGGCGGAAATGAATGCGGGGAAGGAACAGTGACTGTGTGCAGGAGTCATCTCTTCATGCGTTTGCTTGTGCTGCATTGAGTAGTTAAGTATTCAAAATGCTCATGGTTGACGCCTTTGGGCAGAGGTTCTTGGAACGGTCGCACGAAGTCATCCGAGCAAGCAGGAGAACAGGAGCATATGCCATGTAGCCCTGCCTAGATTCACGCCTTGTTTCGAGGAGATAAGCGAGCACCAACCACCGCGATAAGCGCCCTCATTGTTCATGCCAGCACCAAAGCAGCTCGCTGTCCTCCAGTTCGCCAGCGCCGAGGGAGCGGACCCGGTCCGACCCGGTCCGCATGCAGGTCAACCCGGCTCAAACCCCAGGGATTAGATCGTTATCTTGCTCTCGGCGGTGTACATTAACCCTCTGTGCGCGAGCTCATCACCCTGCTGTGATTGTCCTCTGCTGCTGTTGTTGCTGCGACGCGCGACTAGTCGAATTCTCCTAGTTGACGACGGTTGCTGTGCGTCAAACGCCGCATACGAAGGCCTCCGCTGCGGCCGGGGCGCCAAGTAGACTCCCGGAAGGCGATGACGTAGCTGGTGTTCAGGGTTCATCGGACGACAGCGGCTAAAGGACGCGGGTATTGGTCGTGCGCGTCCCTCTCTGCCATTTATTTTTCCCACCGACAGCACAGCCACCTTCATTGGGGTGAGGGGAAAGGACACAGGCGCCATCTTGTGCTCGGACACGACACTCTCCTCGACCACGCACACTTCTTCGCATTCACATCAGGGGCGGCCAGCACATCTTCTTTCATTATAGCATCCTTCCTACACGACAGCAGCACGCCGTCGATATCTCTGCTTCTCTCACACTTGGCACCCCACACAAGCTCGCAACCTTCACACGCACTCTAGACAAGCGCGCATACACCCGCCCCTCCCTTCCCCCCTCACACCATGGCCTCCGTACAAGCCCAACCACGTCTCTCCCCCCAGCCGCCCCTCATCCCTTCCCCACCACCACAACCGTCCACCTCCCAGCCCACCTCCGCCCCCGCGCTCACACAGCAAGCACAGGAGCTGCAGAAGGCGCCCATCATCGCGAGCCTAAGGCAGGACCCGAAACGCAGGCAGGAAATACTCACTTTCTTCGTCGCGGGCGGGTGTGCAGGCGCGGCCAGTAGGACGGTCGTGAGCCCGCTGGAGCGGCTCAAGATCCTGCAGTGCGTACTCTGCCTTACCGCTTCTCGTGCTGAGACTGATGTTCTGGCAGGCAAGTACAACCGCGCCAAGCGGGGCGTGCCGTCGCCTACCCCGGCGTGTGGGCAGGCCTCGTAAAGATGTACCGTGAGGAGGGCGTCAAAGGGTTCATGCGCGGTAACGGCGTCAACTGCGTCCGCATCGTCCCCTACAGCGCTGTGCAGTTCACGAGCTACGAGCAGCTGAAGAAGGTCCGTCATCTTTCTCCTTCCTTCCTTCTCCTTTCGCAACACAGCGCTGACCAGCCCATGCACAGTGGTTCTCCGCCAACGGCCAGCGGAAGCTCGACACGCCCACGCGTCTGTGCGCCGGTGCGCTCGCAGGCATCACCTCGGTGGTGACCACCTACCCTCTAGACCTAGTCCGGTCCCGGCTATCCATCGCCTCCGCCTCCCTACCCACATCCGGTGCCCTCGCGCGGGACAAGATACCCGGGATATGGGGTATGACGGCGAAGGTGTATGCAGAGGAGGGCGGGGTGCGCGGGCTGTACAAAGGGCTGGTGCCCACCGCCGTGGGCGTGGCGCCGTACGTGGGGATCAACTTTGCTGCGTATGAGCTGCTGCGGGGAAGTGCGTCCCTCTCTCTCTTTCTCCTGCGTTCGAGCTGACAGCGCTTGCGCGCAGTCATCACACCGCCGGATAAACAGAGCACCTTCCGCAAGCTGGCGTGCGGCGCGCTCGCGGGCACCATCTCCCAGACCTGCACCTACCCGCTCGACGTGCTGCGGCGGAAGATGCAGGTGAACGGGATGAAGGATCCTGTGCTGGGCGTGCGCTACTCCTCTGCCACGGGAGCGGTCATCAGCATCCTCAGGACGGAGGGGATACAGGGGATGTACAGGGGCTTGTGGCCGAACTTGCGTGCGTTTTTCTCCTGTTACGATCCGTGAGCGAACGAGACTGATGCAAGGGTGCAGTCAAGGTCGCCCCTAGCATCGCCACGTCTTTCTTCGTCTACGAGACGGTAAAGGAGTCCCTCGGGGAGAAGAGCAACTACAACTAAGCCCGTGCCATCCACCCTCGACAAGGCAGCACAGCACGTGTGGTGGGGTATCGACAAGGTCTACAGGAAGAGTGAAGGAGCGCATTAACAGTATTGTACGCAATCGACACACTAGAACACACAATCCAATCCGCCTGCCCGACATCCCGACAATCCCTTATCCTCCAGCTTCCTCTCTCATCCCACCCTCTAAACTTCAAGGTCTCGCCAGGTTATGGCATCATCTTTCTCCCCAGTTCCCTATCAAGCCAGTTGCCGAGGAGGGAGGATGGAGGATACAATAGAGCAGGGAAGGCAGGAGCATTGCAAGGGGGATACTGTACAACCATAATTACAACAACGTTTCTGACTCGACCGAACTCAGCCATGCCGCGCTGACGTGCTATTCTTACGCGCTTACGTGCTATTCTTACGCGTGGACCTGTTGGGTTCGGAGAAGCGAAGGCAACCGTGAGAGTCATTTCGACGGCGGGGAGGTCGCGCGCCTTGCGCGTTATCGGCGATCATCACGACTTTGAGTCGTCACGGTGCGCTCCAATGTCATCTATACATAGCACCCCCATCTCTGCTATAAATCACTCGCTCTTCTCCTTCCTATCTCCCCATCCAAGCATCGTTCATCCAGCAGCATGACGGCCTCGACAGCTACCGTGACCGTCAGCGCGTCGCACCCAGTCCTCGCCGCCAATGCCTCCTCCTGGCAGTCCCTCCCCGACCCCTTCCCGCTAGGACCGATGGACCACTACGTCAGCACGGCCGTCCCCGTCCAAGTCGTGTTCCTCTACGCCCAGCCTTCCCCCCCGGCCCGGGAGCTCATCCCCCTCGACCGGCTGCGGCGCGCGATGGAATGGGTGCTGGACTACTACCCGCACTTGACTGGGCGACTGCACGTCAACGAGCAGAACGGCGAGCGCTCCATCACCCGGCTCGGCACCGGCGCAGGGCTGTATGAAGCCTCCTGCCCCTCCAGGCTGGAGCAGTTCTCCTCCCCCGCCCTCCCCGGCCGGGTGTCCCTCCAGCGCTTGCCGGCGGCAGGGAACGCCCTCCTGGCCCCGTACGACCCCTCTCTCGAGGGCGTCATGCGCGACCCGCTCTTCGCAGTTCAACACACGCGCTTCGCCTGCGGGAGCGTGGCGCTCGGCGTCCGCGTGCATCATATTGTCGCCGATGCGGACGGGTACTTCCAGTTCGTGCGGGACTTGGCGGAGATCTACCGTGGGCTCCTAGCTCTGGAGATGAAGGGCCCGGCAGGCGAGCTGCCAGACCTGGCGCAGCCGCCCCATTTCAAGCCGTACATGTCCGAGCTTATGGGGGGAAAGATGGCACCAGAAGAACAGCACTCCGCGCTCGCCTTCAAGCCGTCGCTCTTCTTCGCAGGGCCGGACGCAACACCGGACCTCGAAGGCGAGGCGATCCCCGAAGCGGCCGCCGCCATCGAAGTCCTTCCTCTGGATCCGGCCACTACCACCGGCCACTTCGTACGCTACTCTGGCGCGGAGCTCCAAGCGCTCAAGGATGCCGCGACGGAGCCGAGCGGCGACGGGTGGGTATCGACGTTCGACGCGCTCTCCGCGCACACCTACCAGTGCGTGCACCGCGCGCGCCTCCAGCTACGCGCCAAGGACCCGAGCTTCGGTGAGCTGTCCCCAACCGATATCCTCACGTCTGTCAACCTCCGCCCGCGCTTGGGCAAGGACCTGCCCCAACGGTACTTCCCCCAGGCCGTCTTCGCCCCTTGGGTGGAGATCCCGCCTGACGTACTAGCCAGCTGCCCGCTCTGGAAAATCGCAAAGTACGTGCACGACATGATGCGCGCCCCTTCCACCTCGAAGGCCGAGATAAACAGCACACTCCGATGGATCGCCGCCCTGCCTAACAAGGCCAAGATCGGGTCGGGCTTCCGCTTCGGCAGCGGGAGCTTTATGATCAGCCAGTGGAACAAGACGGACATGTACCCCGGCACGACGTTCGAGGTGCGACCGGTGCTCGTCTCCCCGCCGTTCACGCCAATCTCTCTCTGCGATGGGCTGTTGTACCCCTTGCCGACGGAGGATCAGGGCACAGATGAGGACACGAAAGCGGTTGATGTGGCCGTGGCGCTGAGTGATCCTGTTTGGGAGTTTTTGATTCAAGATGGGCGCTGCATGGGCGGGTTGATAATAGACTGATACCATTCTCGAGTACAGTTCATACCTCATCGCACTGGAATAGAAGCAATGCAGTCCCCAGCCCGGTTGGTCTTGCAAGCTACCTGCAACCCTTGTCGCGATACCTGCTCATGGTCCCCATGCGCGATACGTGCACATAACGAATGACATTGCCTGATGTACAATCCCCTCCGCGCTATCATACCCGCGCAGTGAATCTAAAGTGTTATCGCGCTCCCTCTGCGGCGGAGGCGGAGCAAAATCACAGCTTGGGCTTTACGAACTGGGACTCTGTGACACCCTCTCCCATCGCCGCGGTGCTCGAGAAGCCGCCACTGACCATCTTGAGGATCTCGTCGACGAATTCCGCTCCGCTCCATTTCTACCACACATGATTCTATCAGCTTCAGAAACCGGGGCTGGAAGAATGGGAAACCCACCTGATGCGTAAGCACCTCGACGCCCGCCTCGCCTTCGGGCTCCTGGACCATCTCGACGTACGCCTTCATGCCCTCCTTTGCGAACTGCTTTGCGAACACGTCCGTGGAGAGGGCGGTCAGGTGCAACCCGGCGAGGGTGATGAACTGCCAGACGAAGCCGAGCTTTCCCAGGCGCCAGATAAAGGAGCGCTCTTCGTCCTTGGACATACCGGCGGCTACACGAAACAGCACAATCAGCAAGGACCGAGAGGGCAAGGTGGAGACGGAGCTAACCCTTCCAGTTGAACGATGGGCTGAGGTTGTACGCGAGCCACTGGCCCGGGTGCACCTTATGCACCCCCTCGGCAAACTCCTTCGCCTGCTCATAGATCGGCTTCTTGCTCTCCATCCAGATCAAGTCGCAGTACGGCGCGTACGCGACGGCCCTGTTGACGGCGCACTGGGTGCTGCCAACATAGCGGTAGTATCCCTCCCTAGTGCGGGGCGCGTCCCAGTCCCAGAACGGGGCCGGGCTCGGCGCGAGCAGCTGCGCAGCGTGCTTCCTCGCCTCTGTGTTGCTGGCATGCGGGGTACGCGTGTACTCGGCGATCTTCTGCTGCGCACGCGCGCCGGCCTGCTTCAGCGCTGCGAGAACGGCCTCGTCGTACGTGCACAAGCTGGCGCGCTGCATCCACTCGCGCTCGACGGCCTCCAGATCGCTCCCCTGCTGCGCCGCGACGCGCATGACGTCCACGAGCGGGTCGAGCGAGGCGTTCGTGCTGCCGATCAGGAAGGCGTGGTCGCGCGGGTCGATGGTGGAGGTGATGAGCGTCGCGGCCTCCGAATCGGTGCGCGCGACGATGAGCGTAGAGGTGCCCATGATATCGCACTGTGCGCGCATGGCGACGAGACGCGAGATGTGCTCGGCGATCGGGACGAGCACCTTTCCTGCCATGTGGCCGCACTGCGTGTCGTCAGCTTCCCGCACATCATCTAAAGAAAGTAACGCACCTTCTTCGTCCCTGGCGCCTGATCCTCAACATGGATCCCAGCCGCGCCGCGCTCCACGAACATCTTGGTAAGCTTCATGGTGGCTGTCAAGCCCCCGTGTCCGGTATCCGCATCCGCCACAATGGGGCGGAAGAAGTCGATTGGCTGTGGGAGCTGCTTGCGTTTCTCCACGGGCAGGGCCAAGCGCTCCTCGGCCTGCTTGCGGTCGTGAAACACCTGTGCGAACCAGAGCTCCTCGACCTTGTTCGGGACGGTGTCCATGGGGTAGTCCGCAAGGTCGGGGGAGGGCTCGTTCGACGTGGACGCTGTGGAGGAACACTGCCAGCCGGAGACGTAGACGGTGTCGAGGTACTTTGCCATCTGCGTCAGCTGCACCGTGTTCAGCGCGCCGAAGGTGATGCTGGGGGTTTTGTTCTGCATGGGCAAGGCTGGTCAGCACGCTGCATCAGGATTGGGAGATGTGTTGAGACGCACCTTGGCATGCTGTGTGAGGACTGCAAAGAGCTTCTGGGCCATCTGGTCGCTCGCATAGCTCTGCCTGAGGGTGCCGCGCTTGCGGACAATGTCCTCCGCGGTGTACTGCCGTGTTGTGCGGGCGAAGCGCGGGGAGGACCACCAGCGCTTGACAGCGGCGACGTCTTGCTGGAAGGCGGCCTCTTCGGCCTGGAGGGAGAGCTGCGCGGACATGCTGATAGTTGTTGGGAGGGGGAGCGAGCGAAGGAGGGTGGGAGAGGAGTGGAGAATGTGGGGAGGAGATGAACAGAGGGGTATATTAGCGTTCCAGGCTCGGCGCAGACCGGAGCATCGGAGAGTGCACTACGCCCCCCCGGCCGAAAGGAGCGACCGAGCCGCGGGGCAGTTTGGGTCTGCGATCTCCCAAGTGAGCGAAAGGCATTCCTCAGAGTCGTGACGGTGTGACAGCGGAGGGCGGGATGCGGGTGTCAGATATCCGAACTGCACTTTGGGTGGTCGTGGTTGGTGGGACCCTTGCTCGCCCCTCTCCGCGAAGCACTGTCGCAATTTCATTGCTCATTTTCACGTGCACACCGGGCACTTTGTTTTCACATGACCCCCGAGGAGCGGGGAAGCACGGGTGTGCCACGTCCTCTTCTTGACCGATCACGATCGAACTCTCTCCTCGCTCAGTCTCGCAGCCCCGCCGAGAAGGCGAGCTGTCACATCCCTCCTGCGCGGGCCTGCTGACCCCCCGCCCGCCTGACTCGACCCCGCGAGGCGCGTGCTCCGGCAGTCCATCTGGATGCATGTCGATCTAGGCGCACCGTGATCCGGCTATTGTCTACTCCCTCGTCCTTCTCCTGCGAACGCTGCTGCTGTGGGCAGAGAGAGATTATCGGATTGTATTGGCATTGATACGCCCTGGTCGACGCTCCGACTTCCCCCGCTCGACAATCCATCCCTCTGCCGCTCCTCTGCTCAGGGCAGCACCGATCCACACTCTGGGCGGCAATCGATCCCAGAGCCACAAGCAAGCCTTCCGACATCACCCGGCTATTCGACCCCGCCAAAGCAAAGGGCCCAACAAGCTCTCACACTACTAGTACTGGCAGGACATGTGATTCCCCCGCTTCCGGGACCCTTACCACCCGGCAGACGCGCAGAGGCAAGACATCCTCGCACGCACTGGGCGACTCCTCATCTGCTTTGCGTGATTCGACCTGAGCGCCGTGAAGAATGCAAGGCGTGACGTGACGGGTCTTGCGGCGGAAGCTCCCAGCTCCCCCCCGTCCGCCCGCGCGTCCGCGAAGGAAATGACGCGGGCACACCCGGGCCTCTGAGCCTAGGCGCACTGGCACTTCAGCCAGAGCAGGCTGCTGATGCGTAGCCGGTTTCGCGCGGGCAGGCGCAGGAAGTAGCTGGACACGAGCGGAGAAAGGAGGGGAGCGTATATGACGTCTCGACGGGTGGGTCGCCCGCGTGCGCCCCTCTTCCCCACCTCCCACGCCCTTCCTGCTCCGACCCCGACCACACGAGGGATTTATTACCCCGCACGACCCGACCTGTCCCCCTCGTCCACGCCCCCTCGCATCTCCCTCCCGCCCTTCTCTTTCGCCGTCTCCGCTAGAGCCCACTCTGGCACACGCGCTCGATTTCCGAATAGCACCTCCTCCACTTCCCCCTCCCGCACCACCTCACCAACCACGCAATGGGCAAGAATGGCGACGCCGGCAAGCCCAAGCACGCGAGCTTCGGTACCCACCTGCTCGGTACGCCCTCCCTCCCCCTTCCCTCGCACATTCGCTCACATAGCTGTTCCCAGCGGGCGGAACGGCAGGCATGATGGAAGCTCTGACGTGTCATCCGCTGGACACGATCAAAGTGCGGATGCAGCTCTCTCGCCGCGCGCGGCGACCTGGTGTACGCCTCCCGCCCCTCTCCCCCTGCTCTCCTCTAACACCGAATTCAGGAACGCCCCCGCTCGTTCTTCCGCGTCGGAAGGGACATCGTTGCGCGGGAAACGCCGCTAGGGCTATACAAAGGCCTGGGCGCAGTGCTCGTCGGTATCGTACCGAAGATGGCTATCCGCTTCTCCTCTTTCGAGCAGTACAAGTCGCTCCTGGCCAAGCCCTTCCCCAGCCCATCCCAGCCAGGATTGCCTAGTCCCACAGGGGTGTTCCTCAGCGGCCTGGCGGCGGGCGCGACTGAAGCAGTGCTGGTCGTGACGCCTATGGAGGTTGTGAAGATCCGCCTGCAGGCGCAGGTGCATTCACTCTCCGATCCTATGGAGATCCCAAAGTACAGGAACGCGGCGCATGCGGCGTACACGATCGTTCGCGAGGAGGGCATCGGCGCGCTCTATCGCGGAATCGTGCTTACCGCAGCGAGGCAGGCGAGCAACCAAGCTGGTGCGTCTCCTTCTCCCTTGTGATTACTTGGAGGGGCGATGCTGAACAGGGGACAGTGTCCTTCACCGCCTATACATACATCAAGCAGCTCGTCGGCCGTCTCCAGCCCGAGCGCAGCGAGCTCCCCACCTGGCAGCACATGTGCATCGGCCTGATCTCCGGTGCCTGCGGGCCATTGTCCAACGCCCCAATCGACACCATCAAGACGCGTCTGCAGCGGGGTGATCCGTCTATCACCGGCCCCGGCGCGGGGGACGCGGTAGGCCAGGCCGTCAAGAGGAGCACGACGTCCGGCTGGCGGAAAGGGGTCGAGATCGCTGCGGAGATGTTTAGGAAGGAAGGGTTCCCCGCGTTCTACAAGGGGATCACACCGCGTATCATGCGTGTCGCGCCGGGGCAGGCGGTCACTTTGTGAGCATCTCTTTCCCCCTTACTGAGATCGTGCTAACAAGGATATAGTGCCGTGTATGAGCGCATGAAGAAGTGGCTCGAGAGCCAGCCTGCATACTCGGGCGCAGAAGCTCAGTACGAGGAGTGAGCGACGCGGTCCGCCATATACTTTCTTAGATCGGTCTCTGAGCAGGTGGTCTTATTGTATGCGTTCGTTCCTCGCACGGATACTTTGCGTAGCGTTGCATTGTTGCATTATTTCATACAGTCTTGGTACTCATCATCACTGCTGGTGTTTTTTGCGTGGTATAGGCTGAAAGTCGGAAACTGGGTGTTGCTATCATCATCTTGACCGTCACGCTCTCTGTTCTCTGCTTGCCACATCAGCGAAGATGGGACCCGGGTGAGAAAAGTCTAGTGAGAGACAGTAACCGGGGTCTCAATCCTCAGGGCGTGGGGGTTGGACTCATTCTGAGGAGATAATCCAACATCTCATCCATGCTTTCTGGCGTATTTGGTCCTGAACATCATATCAGCCACTCCATAGTTCACGTGGTCATGCCATGAAGCATGTACATTGACAGTAGCCTGTCCTTGAGTGCCTGCGGATTTCGGCGTCGCCGCTCCCTGTTCTGCTTCTTTGGAGGGAACAACTTGCTCTGTGCTCAGCTTCCTGGCGGGAATTTTCAGGATAGGCGGCTTCCTGGCGCGGATAAGCGGGATAGGCGGCTTCCTGGTAGGGATTTTCAGGATAGGCGCATCCTCCAATGGCTGGATCTTGACGGGCTGAAGAACTTGTAAGCCGCGAGGCATACTTCGGCTAAGAAGCATGCTGTTCTAACCACGGGCTCAGACGGGGGCAGAAGAACAGCTGGAAATCCAGTCAGTGAGCTTATTCATGCGCATACAAGCAGGGGGAACTTACGGAGCTCTCGAACTAGCTTGAATGCCTTCAAGTGAAACGCAGCCTCCAGAATGCCGGTGACCCAAGGATTGCTCGTCAGGAAGTCCGCCGCCTTGTCCATGTCGCCGAGCGACTGCTCCAGAGTACCACAGCTCTTTACCACGGCAACGAGAGTGACAGTCGGATTGAACTTCCCCATCGATCCGTAGCGTCTGAGCCGAGCTGTTATCTGTCCATCCCCAGCTTTGTGACCGTTAGGCGAAGAGCTCTTGGAAGCGATCGGGTCGGTTGAGGGATTGGGAGGCATAATTGACTAGTTGACGGTTCACGATGCGACGGAGACGCGTCCCGCGCAAGATGCTCGTCGGCCTACAGCTAGGATTACTGACAGCCTGCTCGTCGTGACGCGCATGTCGAACATCTGAGATCATCCGGCAGACGCCTTCACGCTTCCTCGCCGATACAACTGAAGATGCGAAAGAACGTGCATACGCGGAGAAGTAGGAAGAGGCTGAGTGCGAGACGACTGGCCAAGCTGGTGCGCTCGCACCCATCATTTCACCAGGAAGCAAACTACTCGTTCTCTCGCAGTGTCGTTCACCGCGTACACGTACATCAAGCAGCTCGTCGGGTACCTGTGATCCGAGCTCACCCAGCTCCCCACCTATCAGCACATGCGCATCAGAGCCATCTCCAACGCGTTCGGCCCGTTGTCCAACGTGCCAACCGACACAATCAAGACGCGCGTGCAGGGGGGCGAACCGCCGTTCACTGGCCCAACAGCGGTCAGCGTTGTTGGTGCGGCGGTCAAGAGGAACACGATGTTCGAGGGAAGAAAGGGCGTTGAGATCGCCGCAGAGATGTTTGGGAGAGAGAGGTCGCGTTCTACTGCGAACACGCATCATCCCGTGCATCATGCACGTCGCGAGCCAGGCGCTAAGTTGTGAGTCTTATTTCCTCATCTGCTAAGCATCCGTTGCTGATGAGCAAGTCAGTTCCCTGCCTGCGCTTGCCAAGAAGTGGCTCGACAATCCGTCTACGGAGTCGGGCGTCGAGCCTTATGAAGAGTGAGCGACTCGGTCCGCCGTATTTCTTCCTACGGTCTTGGTGCATGGGAATATATGCACATGCATGCGCTTATTGCACACGTTGCGCTATCACCCACCCTCATTGAAACCATTCAGCAGATTCGGCAAAATGTGTCCGTGCTCTTGCATACTGGGAAGTTCATCGGTATCGCATACAATCATACAAGTATTAGGCTGGAACACTGTGTGCCCTGTCCCGGACGCGCCTCCGAGTCGCCTAACCAACATCTGAGCATGACATCAGCCACTATTCTTCTCTGACAAGTGCTTCGGCCCACCTCTTTCAGCCATTCCAATCTGTATCCTCGCTGTTTCCACGTCCAGTCCTTGTCCGAATTGTGCGCAGTGTACCAGTTGCCCTAAACAGCATCAGCTGCTAGGTTCATTCTGTGGGTGTTGTCTGTCCCCTACCTCATTCGGTCCGTCATCCATACAAACATGATGAGAAGTCCATGGCAATCTTGTAGGTCTGTAGAGAGTTGAGACACTTCCGGATCTTCGGTTTCATTGAGCTGTGCGATATATCGGCGGACGTCCATGAAGGCTGGGTTCTTCTCCAGTTCAGCCTCCAGTTTTCCATCCCTATCTTGTGTTCTGTCCCACTCCACCCAGTGATCAAAGAGGATGCCAAGATTCGTCCACATAGCATATGGGACTCCCTTCTGTGGAGGTTGCCTGGAGCTCCAAGAGCAAGAATTGCCCCAGCGGATGCATGATTCACACTTGTCCACCCCGGCAAGAGATGTGCAGCGAGTGCCGACCTGTCTGCAAGCATCACAGCCTATCTTATGAACCTATTGTTTAGGCTTAGATGGGAATCCATGACAGTAAAGACCAATACCTTTACGCCCAGCTCCTTCTCTAGCTCCTTGTCTTCGTCCGATTCACCTTCAAACCCCTCTAAATCTAAAGAGTCCTCCTCGAATTCGTCCGAGTCAACTATAAAGCCCTCTGAAACCCTCTGCTTGCGCTTCTCCCATGCGATGCCTGTCCTCGGCTTTGATTCCGATGGTTCGTCTAAGATTTCGATCTTGATCTGCCAAACCGGGGTGAGATTTAGAGAGTCTTGAGAAGGTATATATCTAAGTGCTACCTCAGGAGCAAGAATGGCTGAATACTGATTAATAACTGCCTGGGATGAAGTAAAGGCGGGAACATACGAAGAGCGCGCACAATTTTGTATGCCTTCAAATGGAACGCAACCTCGATAATCCCAGTGACCCATGGGTTTCTCTCCAAGACCTCCACCGCTTTGTCGACATTCTGAAGGGATTGATCCAGGTCAGAGCAAGTATTGACAATAGCCACGAGTGTCAGAGCTGCATTGAATGTCTCGGTCGCTCCGTATTTTGTCAGACGTGACTGGACGAGATCATCAAAGACTTTGTTCTGGTCTACGGCGGAACCGGCAGCAACCGGTGTGCTAGTCGCTGAATTGGTTTCCATTTGGAAGAAACTTGGTACTCTTCCAGATAATGTTGTGAAAGACAGGACACCGAAGGCGGAAGATGGTATGATCCCGGACCAGCAGTAGTTAAACCAATGGGTGAGACGAGGAGAGGGAGAGGGAGACGGCGCGCGAGAAAAACCTGAGTGGCAATAATCACGGACGCCGAAAAGCTGACTCGATCAGTGGTCTGTGCACAAACGCACGTGGGGTATGCATAGTGACGAAAGTCTAGGTGGCCAGTGATGATCATGGGGGAAGGTGCTGGAACGACGCGCGGGTCTGCGACCTTCCATCCGGAAACCTATTCGATCGTCTGACGCGGCGGCTACCCTGCCCTTTCTTACCTTCGTCCATCTTGGACATATCTCGTTCTCAATTATCTTGCTCTCCTCTCCAACATGGCGGAGGTTGTGGACCTAGCAGCCATGGAAGATATCCAGCTCGTGACAGAGAGTGTGCAGAGGCGGCTTCGAGAGTACTCGCAAAGCGGACGATTTCATGCGGCACATCTTCTGGTCGCCATTGCTAACAGTTACCCAACTATTGTGGATCCATGGCTCGCGGATCTGGACAACTGTACACTCCTCCTGAAGCCTGAGCATCGGCCGGATTTACGCAACATTCTCAAGTTCTTCTATGAAACACCCACTGCCACGCCGGATATTAGTGGCCTTCTCAAGCTGCGTGAGCCTGTAGCGGCAATGTTGAACTGAATCCTCTCTGATCGCCCGACCTTCAGCCGAACTTCAGCCCAATTCGTCTATACTAGCCCATTATAAGGATCTCGCTCCTCTTGTGGCACCATGTGATCCAGCCAATGAAGTCCAATTCAACAAAGCAGCTTCAGATCGCTTCGCCCTCTACTCTGACGGCGAGGACCATCCGGACATGGAGAAGTTATCACTGCATGTGCTCGTTGCTATCGTCAAAACGGATCCAGCCCTGGATCAGTCGCTTGTCAACCTGGACAATGCTAAAGAGCTCCTCAAGGACAAAGGGTGGTTACGCTGCCACGCCCTTCCCCGTGTTCCTGCTGAAAACAAATGGCATTATATCGCACAATGGAGTGGGTTCAGTTACGCAATAGCACTGCAGATGGTTGTTTTCTAACACTTTTCCCAGAGGAATGTCTTCCTTTGCGCAAAGCAGAAGTGGTACGCAAGCCGTATTTGGTTCCTCCATCACCATCTGACATCAGTTAGGCCATCAAGCCGCTGGAAGAACTCGAAGCTAAGCCGCCCATCCCGGACCCAGCTACTCCGCCTGCGGCGAACGATGAACGCGAGTATCCACAGATGCCAACACCAATAAGCGGTATGTGGTTCCAACCGTTTCTGGATCCAATTCACATGATGAACAGAATTCCCATCCAGCCCTCAGGCATCACTTCACGAAGATTGGCAGCGAGAGGGGTCCAGCCCTTTGAGATCTCTCACACCGTCCGACAATGAAGACATGGACGCGGACTTGGTAAGTTACATGGCTTGAGAATGTACTATACCACACTGGGCTGACTGGCGTGTGCTTAGGATGGCGACGAGCCCGGAGGATCGCAGAAGAAGCCGAAGCCCTACAACCTCCGTACGCCTAGCGAGCGAAGGGTTACTCAGAAGCATTTTCGATCCCGGATTTCGAGAGTGACGCGGCGGGCTTAAAGGTGTAGATATCGCCGCTCTGCTGCAGATTACATGCTGTTTTTCCATATCGAGTTCCCCTCAAAGTCATATCTAGTTCAGCTCCACCTTCCGCGGACAACTTGGCAGCTATATGACTCGCGGGAGCGTCATGAACTGTGCAACGATACGCCCGTTGCGCTGGCAATGCCTCGCCGAGCGCTTATCTAATCTCAGGGCCGGTGGAGGATGTTGCGCAACGAAGGGTCCGAGGAGATAGGGACCGCTGGTGTGGGGAACGAAATGAACGGGGGCCGCCGGTACGAGTCATTGTCATAAGAATTGGCTGCGGCGCGGCGTTGCAAAGCAGCAAGAGAGATGGGGCGGTTGTTGCTGACCGCGAAAGGAAGCTTGTTGCAGTCTGCGTTCCAATATATGGGGAAGGGCAAAGGAGATCTCGGCTGGCTTACTCAGGGCAAGCAGAAATAGACCCGATGACTTCTCTGGCACGTGCCATCAATTGAGGAAGCATTCGGGGTCCACGCCTCGGTGCGGCTCCGCGGCGTGTACCTCCCGCGCGGGGAGGGGTGCGCGTCTGCCCTCCGCTCCCGGCGACAGGGCATCGAACGACGGCAGATGGCGTCTGCTGCGGACCCTCAGAGCTGGCGCAGGGATCGGGACATCCTCTGCCACTCCTGCAGGGTGCGGGGACGCCTCGCCGACGCTTTCGTGTCGCCCAACTTTGTGCTGACCAACCTGCTTACCCCGGCAGGGGGTGTATATATTAACCACGAGCGTGGATTCGCTGTCGCATTGAACCGATCCGTTGGCGCAATCGTCATCCCCTGCCCTTGCCCATCGTTCACATTTTGCTATTCTACAGCCACCTATAACAACCTCCCAACACTCACGCATATATAACGACATCCACGAACGCACGACCTCTTCCCCCCGCCGCTTCGACATCTGCCATGTCCTCCTCTATAACACCTGTCGACTCGCACGTCGAGCCGACGCCTGAGGATGCCCAACCTGCCGACCTCGAAAAGGCGACCTCGCGGCCAGTCTTCGACCCCGCCCAGCCAGGGGCGCACTGGAAGTCTACGGAGGTGCACGAGATCCCACATAAGTGCGTTGTGTTCCTGATGCCTGGTTGAGCGTGATGCTGACGTAGTCATTCAGTAACATGCTCCTGGTATTCCCTGGGCTCATGCTGACCGTCTTCCTTGCGGCTCTTGACCAAACAATCGGTGAGCCTACTGCTCTGTGCATATATGCGCCTTTACTGACTGCTTGACGTAGTATCAACTGCCCTTCCGACTATCGTCTCCGAGCTGGGAGGCGCGGCCGACTACGAGTGGATCGGCACGGCCTACCTTCTCACTGCGACATGTGTCGCACCCTTGTACGGCAAACTGGCTGTATGCGCGTTTATTCTATCCTTCAATCTGATTGCTGACGATATGCAGGACGTGATCGGCCGCAAGCCCACCCTCTACTTCGCGATTGTCACCTTCCTCTTCGGCTCGGCGATGTGCGGAGCGGCGCAGAACTTCATTTGGCTCGCGGCGTGCCGTGGTGTGCAGGGCATCGGCGGCGGCGGGATCATGCAGCTGGTGCAGATCACGATCAGCGACATCACTTCGCTCGAAGAGCGAGGCAAGTACTCCGGCTTCATCGGCGCGACATGGGGCATTGCATCAGTCGTCGGCCCGCTGCTGGGCGGTGTCTTCACGGACCGCATCACCTGGCGCTGGTGCTTCTTCATCAACCTCCCGACCGGCGGCTTCGCAGCGGCACTCCTGTTCTTCTTCCTGAAGCTCAACCCGACGCCGCGCAAGACGGTCAGAGAGATCGCCTCGACGTTCGACTGGATCGGGCTGGCGCTCATCATGTCCAGCATCGTCTGCATTCTCCTCGGCTTTTCCTTCGGCGGTACGGCATGGAATACCCCGCAGACGATCTCGCTGCTTGTCATCGGTGGTGTACTCTTCGTCGCGGGCTGTGTGAACGAGGTCTATACCAAGCGGAGCGCGATCATCCCTCCGCGGCTGTTCCAGACTCGCACGACGACGGCAGTCCTCCTGGTGACATTCCTGCACGGCATCGCCTTCCTCTGCGCGTCGTACTACATCCCGCTCTACTTCCAGGTCATGGGCGCGACAGCCATCCTTTCCGGAGTGAAGATGATGACCTTCTCCCTTGGCTCGGCGCTAACGGCCATCGTCTCCGGCCTCACGGTCGCAAAGCTCGGCGACTACAGGATCGTCATGTGGTTCGGCCTGACAGTCATGACACTCGGCTTTGGGCTCATGATCATGCTGGATAACTATTCCTCTGTGTGCGTATCCTTCCGACCCATGCCGCGTAGCATATGCTGACACTTCCGTAGTGCCCGGCAAGAGATCTTCCTGCTCGTCGCGGCCATCGGCACGGGCTGCCTCTTCCAGCCCCCGCTGATCGGCCTCCAAGCCGCAATGCCCATCAAGGACATGGCGACCTCCACGGCGACGTTCGGCCTTCTCCGCACGCTGGGCGGTACGATCGGCGTCTCGATCGGCGGTGCGATCTACCAGAGCGAGGTGCAGCGGCGCGCGGCCGCCGTGCCGGGGTGGACGCCGCCCTCCCAGAGCCAGCTCACGAGCAACGTTCGCCAGCTGAGCGACATCCAGCCCGAGAGCCTGCGGGACGCCGTTCTCTACGCGTTCACGAAGAGCGTCAGCACCATATGGATCGTATGCACCCCGATCATCTTCGTCGCGCTCGTGCTTTGTACGTTCTTTTCGCAACAGTCTGCTACGCATAGGGTTTACTGATACTTTCCGCAGCGCTTCTGATGAAAAAGTACACCCTCAAGCGCACGCTGCAGCGCGTGGGTGCTGCCGGCCATCCCGCAGACAAGCCAGATCCGAACGTCGCCTCTCCCTCAGCGCCCGCGACACCCGGTGCCGCCGCTGAGGAACAGAACGAGAAGCAGCTATCTGCCGATGCAGAGGCACGCTGGAAGGAAGCAGAAGTCGCGGCTGTGACAACACCGATAACCGCAGCGGCAGACACGGAACATCACGGGGAGGGGATCGGGGGCGGTATGGCATGATACCTGGTCCGGATGGATAACGACGGGATAGGATCTTAAGAGAAAATGGGTCTGGCACGCTATATGGCACGCAATGTATTTGGGAGTTAGGTAGACTGGATGGGACATCATAATTATTGGCATTCCCACGGCTCAGCTCTGCAGACCCTATGCGGCTTAGGCCAAACATCACGCGCTAAGTTATGGACTGGATGTATCTGTATGAATGGCATTGACTGTAACTCCTCACACTGCATCATCGGGTGCCGCCTCACCACAACAACACGCGCAAACTAGGAATTACATCCAGTAATCTTCCCGAACAAGGTAACACAAGGACGATATACATGTACAGTAAAGTAGAATCCTCCTTTCTCCTCACTGAGTCGCTACGTTGTTCCCGGTAATCGGAGTAGCTGCCTCACGGACGGAAGAGACTGAATCTGCGACTACGGCAGAAGTCGGAACGGCGGGCAAAGTCGCCCCGTTCGGCACGGCGGCAGGCGTTGCCACAACAGGATTGCCACCTACGTCGTTGTTGGTCGACGCAGTAGAAACAGCGGACGCGACCGGCAAGATAGGCACTTCGGGCATCACAGGCAAAGCAGCCGTCACCCCTCTCCTCCGACGATCTGCCTCCATACAGTCGCCGAGCGTTCCCTTCTCGCGATTGACGTACTTCTCTTGCATCTCTTCAATCAGCAACAACAGCCGCTCCTTGTAAAGCAGCCTATCTTCTTCGAGCCATTCCACAAGGCCTGGCTTGAAACCTTTCTTGGTCCGCAGAATGCGTGTCATCAGCTCCAGCACGTCCTCATCCCGCACTTTGTCCGCACGTAGTTCTTCAGCGAGTTGAATCACCTGACGCAGCACAACCGACGATGTGCGGTCTTGACGTATAGGCGCAGGTTCCATCGGAACAGGTGCCGGTGCTGTGGAGGAGGCAACAAGGGTAACGGTCGTCGCAGGGGTAGCAGCAGGAGGTGACCGGAATTTGTCAGCTATGGTCCATTCGCAGTTACGCCCTTTATCACGACAAGCATGGCATATGCGATGCTCGACAACGCACTCTTCGAGGTCGTCGGCGATGCAGCCTTTGCAACGAGCAGCACCAGTCTGTGAAGAACAACGTCAGTTCATGGGAGATTGACGAGTTCTTCCGATACTCACATAATCCACAGCCTCATTTTCCGAAAAAATCGAACCATCAAGACTGTCACTCCGCCTGTGATGTTGTTGGGGCACGCTAGGTTCCGGAGGCAGCGCAGCGTCGAGGCGTAACATCGTGCTTCTCTCAGCTGCAGGTGAGATAGGACGTGCTCGGTGGTGGACCGCATCGACATCTTCCTCATCGCTAGGATAGCCGTCTTCCATCTCCACATCTCCGGCAGATTCTCTTCTGGACGCGTGCCTGCGCGGATCCGGCCATGGTGCGGCGCGTTCGCGGAGCTGCTGCTCTCTCACATGCGTGCTGGCGGGCAGAAGTCCAGGGGGATACCCGAGTGGCCATCCGCTATGAGCCTGTTCACAAAGAGACCAGCCGCACTGAACCTTCTTCTTTGCGCAAAGGATGCACGCCTTCTTGTGTGGCCCAACAACACATTCAGGAACACGACGACGTTGACAGAGGTCGCAACGATCGATGTCCGTCTGCCCAAACATCAGTGAAACTCCTGATGCTAGTTGAAATGACGTACCTTGACAACCCACTCCCCAGGCTTTCTTCTCCTCCGCCTTAATGGCACAAAATCAGGAAGGTTCGGGTTGACGTAGTCCTCTCCACTGCTCTCCATATCTCTCGGGCTCGTATCATCAGCGCTGTAGCCGCTGATGCCACCAATGCTCGTCTTCCTTACAGCAGCTGGCGTCGTCGAAGTACCAACACCATCAGGCTGAGAGGTCATGCTCGGACGTCCGCTGCTGTCGCCTGCAGAGCTTGAAGCGTAGGTTTCTGGCATATGGGGGCCAGAGCCGGATGGGCCACGCCAGGTGGTGCTCGACTTGGGATACGCAGGGGAAACAGGAGAGGAGTCCGGTCCCGATGGAATCTTGAACGACATGGGAGGCAGTGTGTGATGTGGGGAAGGCTGGGCAGTCACGGACGGGGGAGGCAGTATTTCCTCAATCTCGTCGTCGTCTGTTTCGTCGTCATCACCGTCGGACGCAGGGATGTCAGGGAACTCTGCAATACACTGGTAAGTTTGGATCGGAAGGGGGACGAAGATCACTAACCTTCTCCATTTCTCGTCCACTCGTACTCCCAGACCTTGTGCTTCTTGCTCATGTTATCTAATTCAGTCTGCAAAAGGTGCCTATATGCGTCATCCTCGGGAAGACGGGCAATCTGATCCTGCATCTTCCTCTTGAGCCTGTTATCTTTAGCCCATTGACGCTTGCTGGCAAGATTCCGTTCCTTCTTCTCGAGTAACGTCTTCGGTCTGGAGGAGTCTGATCCTTCTCGAGTCTGAAGTTAGCGAGCGAAGCAGGATGGTAACAAGACGGGGACGTACCTGTATCCCAGCGACTCCTCTTCCTTAGTAGCGTAGGAAGATTATGTTTCTCCTGCGCATGTCTGCGCCAGACGCTACGCGCGTTGGCGCCCGTGTAGGACTTGTCGCACCAGGGGCAATCGTACTTGGAGGTTCCCTTGGGGAAGTCGAACGTCAACGGATTGGGACCGCTTGGGCCAGGCGCGTGGTAGGGGATGAACCACGTATTCTGACTTGGCTGGGGGAGTGGAGGTTGTCCCGGTCCAGTGGTGACGGGGGAAGCGACAACGCTAGGCTGACCAGTTGTCTGGCCAGCGGCAGCCAGTGCCTCCCGTGCAGTAATAGGGGTGCCGGGAGAGCGGGTGATGGCAGAGTCTGGCTTGAGCCCATACGGCGAGGTCGAGTAGTGGTGCGCAGGGATGACTTGTCCACCAGGACTCGGTCCTTCCGGCTCGACAGGGCGAGCGACGGACGGGATGGTGGGTACGCGTGGGGAGGTAGGCGACAATCGGAAGCTCCCCTGCCCAGGCGGCGGAGGACCGTAAGAACGCGGCAGCGTCACTTCGGGCAACAAGGCGGATAATACGTTCGCATCTGGCTCCCGCTTGATAGAGTTGGGGGACTTGTACGCGTGGATATGCGGGGCTGGAGGATGGGTCGACGAGATCTGCAGGGGAGTGAGGATGCGTCCCTGAGAGTTATGCGATGTGTGCGAGGGACGGGAAGACTGCGTTGAGAGCGAGGGACGAGGTGACTTGGAGGATGGTTGGGAGGAGGACGTGAGTGGCGGAGAGATCATTGAGCGACCAAAGCGCCCATACGAAGGAGCAGGAGGCTCATCGTCCTGAATGTAGCATAAGCATGCGCATATATGCCGCATATGGTAGTACGTACCTTGATCGGTAGTTTGTCGAGCAACTTCCGGCGTAGAAGCGCTACTCGCACATCAGTCAATCTGCATATACGTTAACCAAAGAGAGCAGGGCGTACGAGAATTCCGCAGGATATCAAGATCGTTGTCCCGAAACTCTTTCTGCGCCTCGAGCAGCAGCTCCAGCTCCTCCCTCTCGTCCAGAAGTCGTCGCATGAACCCCTTCTGGCTGCCGCCCTTGTCGAGTTCATCGCACACTCTGATATAGGACTTGAGGGAGTGGACTGGATCAAATACAGTTCCCCGGTATGCTCTGATCGCCTTGACGGTGAGATCGTCCAGTGCGCGTTGCTCGTCATTGGAGAGGTACTCGTCGGTCGGTGTGAGCGGGTCGAGCCGCCGGCGCGAGACGACCCTGGTGCGGTCTACGGGGGAGGAAGCTCGGCGTTTCAAAGAGCCGTAGCGCGGTTCGGGGCGCAGAGTAGAGGAGATTACGTCTGTCATCGTGGGTGTGATAATGTGAGAAGGGGAAGTGAAAGGTAGATGCGGTTGGGAAAGGTGGTGTGGTAGATGCTCGACGTGATAGGAACGCGGAGAAATGAAGGTGGAGTTGGGATCAAGTCATTGCCAGGCTCCGGCTGCTTAGTGATTTCGTGAAAATGAAATGAAATGATGCGCAAGCGCGGGGAAAGAGGTAGGGTACTTTTGGTGAAGTAGGAAGAGCAGTAACGGTAGAGTTAGGGTAGGGGAAGTAAGGAAAGGGGAGTGGGAAGAGGGAGTGGGAAAAAGGGAGGGAAGAAATCGGAGAAGGCTGTTGGAGATGGAGACGTGTGAAGGAAGCGGCGAGTGAATCAGGATCAGGCGAGGACAGGAGCCGCGCGGATATTCCGTTGATGATGTTCACGGTCCCCTCTGACCAGCCAACATTCCTATTCAATTCAAATTCCGCTTGTGCTCCGGCGTCTCAGCGCCGAACATCCGGCATCTATTTCCCTTGTCCTTGTCACGATCCAGCCCCGTCTCCGCCCGTCATCTCATAAGCTTGGGCCACGAGACAAGCTCGGCCGCGGATACGCCCTCAACCATCATGTTCCGAGGTGACGCACCGCCGCGCCGCAAGCCTCCTCCGAACCTTGCGACTGTCTCACCCAGTTTAGTTCAGATCGAGACAAGGCGCCCGACGTTCCGTGTCTCGGTGTCTCGGCTATCAATTACGCGTCAAAACGCGGCAGGTTCTGCGGCTATCCCCTATTTGGAAGGATGTCAATTTTGCTGGAGGATTTTCATTTGTCACAGAAGGTTGCACCCTGCATAGACGTCGTCACCCTTCGATAAGAAGAACTTCCTTGTTGGCGCGCAGCCCAATTCCGAATGCGCCACGTCGCGTTGTCACCCCCGCTGCACCCTTTCTCACAATATATAAGGAGGCTTATCTCCTTCGCCGACATTCGTATACGTCTTGCATTGTATGGTAACAGTGCTTATGTATTGTGGAGTCGTCAGCTCCCTTTCAACATGGAAATGAGGGTTCGGCCTGGAAAAAGCCAGCGTGCGAACAGAACGCCGGTTACGTGATGCCGCCTTCACCGCGGCATTGTCAGGGCCCGCGTCCCGATGCATCCAGCCCAACAACCGGTTCATGTCAGTTGCCAGTTTGCGCGTAGCGATAAGAATGACTTGTTCGCGAGTCATTGCGACACAACCGCAAACATTTCTTGACCGTAGCATCGGACGACGGAATGCCGAACGATCATACGACACAGCATTGGCCATGGGTCGGTCGGGATCGCAACCCCACATGCCCAGAACAAGGAGGTCCTTGAGCGTTCAGAGGCTGTGCGAATTTACTAAGCGCGGATGACGGCAACAAGGCATCTGGATTGGGCGTGTTGTAATCTCGTCACATCTTTGCGTTCGTTCTCTGTTCTTCCCGCAGCTGGAACCTGTGATCCTCCACCAGCCGGTCCTATTAAATCATCCCACTTCAAGCTCGTTTCCTGCTCCCCTCAGGCTGGTGTTTCGGCCCGACCATCTGCAGCCATCGGACCACGCAGCTGTTTGCCTTGCTTCTGCTCTCGGAGTAACCGCTCGGTGTTTGGATCTGGGCCGGAGCTAGGAGCTTCCACAATTTTAAATGGCGCTGTGACGCTTGCGTTGAACACGACCCGCTTCCAGAGGCACCGTCCCGCGGCCCAGAGTGCGAGTAAAGCGTGGTATCCGTATTACTCGTTTGACGGCAGGCGGAAGTGCAGAGGCGCCGGGTTGCGGCTTCGTTCACACGACTCCGTCAGCGGCATCAAGTGCGACTGGAGCGCATAGGTACTCGTGGCGACGCGCTCGTATGACTGGTTCGCAGCGATCAACTGGGAATATGGCTCGGAAGCGGGCGGATGTGTGCCGGGTGGCTAACCGCACTTCCACGACATTCAAGCCGCACACTTGCGGCCCCGAGCAACCGTATTTCCTAGACCTGCGTACTTTAAAAGGCGGCTGATGGCAACACACGGCTTCTTCAACTCAATCCATCACACACTCGTGCACAAGCTGCTATGGTTACACACTCTGCGAGAAAGAAAAGGCGTAAGTCATTTGAGACACGCCGTATATCTCATTCTGAAGCATGTGAAAGGTTCCAAGGCTCCGGAGCGGAAGGCCTTCGAGGATCGCCTTTTGCAGCAGATTGAAGACATGATGCGGGAAGAATTCCAGCCGTGGTTCGACCGGATGAACGACTCATTGGACGAGGTCAACAAGGTGTATGACAAAATAGAGGGCCGCTTGGACAAACTGGAAAAGTGTGCAGCAAACACTTTGCCCATAGCAACTGAGGCAAGTCCCACTACCCGGATCTTTGTTTCTACGACTCAAATTGCTGTGGTGCTTCACAGCTGTACAAAGTGCGCTGCAAAGGATGCCAAAGCGCGTAGATTGTCCGCGGCTATAATGCGCGTAGTTCATGGTTGCAGAGAATGTGCACCACATGTGGCATTGTTGTCCCGACCAACTGCTGTAGAGCCAATAATACTCATAGGACTCGTTTGATGGCAGGCAGATATGCAGAGGCGCAGGGTTGCGGCTCCGTTCGCGCGACTCCTTCAGCCGCATCAAGTGTGAGGGAAGGGTATACGGGCTCGTATCCCCCCGCTCGTAGGATTGGTTCGCAGCAATCAACTGAGAATATGGCTTGGGAGTGGGCAGATGTGTGCCGAGTCGTTAACAACACTTCCGCGACAACCAAGCGGCACACTTCAGCCCCGATGAGCCGCCTTCCGAGACACGCGTACTTTAAAACGCGGCTGATGGCAACACACGACTGCTTCAACTTAATCCATCACACACGGCTTGCTGAACCGAACAGAGACTCAACAAGCTGTCATGGCCAAGCAGTCCGGGCAAAAGAAACAGAGTAAGTACCCAGGCTTCCTGGCTATGCATCGTCTCACCCGGTACCAGAAATGACGGCTCGCGAGCGGGAGGCAGCCTCGCTTGCTGCGGATAGGGCGTGGGCATTGCGGAGGTTCGAGAGAATGCTCAAGAAAGAGCTGGACCCGGTCCTCAATCGAGCGCTGGAGAGTAGCAGGAGATATACTGAGAGCCTGTGCAGATTGAATAAGTCGGTAAGGGAGGCGAAAGAGGACTTAATCGCCCTTAGAGGCCAGGTTGACGCTGTCAGTCGCATTATCAACGTTTGGGACTCTTGGCTGATTTTTCTTTGGCTCTTATAGCTTGCGACTCTTCCTGAGTGCGACCTGTGTCTGGACCTGTAGGCAGCGTGGAGACTCATGTAGCACATTTTCTTGTACAATAGGACGTTCGGCCAGTATCATTGATCTTCGTTATGCGTAGAACGGCAATCCGGTCCTCAAATGCGCGTAGTTCACGGTCGCAGGGAATGTGCACCACATGTGGCATTGTTGTCCCGACCAACTACTGCAGAAGATATACGATCCTCCAATCATACTAATAAGCGGGGCGGTGATCCTGAAGCAGACAAGCAAGCACAGTACGATAATCTTAGCACACCGGCATAACCCATTTTGTTTTCTTCCATTCCTTCTCAGCTCTTCTCCCAATCAATCCACCTGCGTCCACAACTGCGGCTCCTCCCGCCGATCCATACGCTCTTCCGCCCTCCTCCCCATGCGCTCCTCCTCCACCCTCTGGCTGCCAATCGAGCTGATCGGCGTCGACAAGCTGCTGCTGACGTTGCTGATATTGCTCTCCTGCCTGCTGACCGGCCTCGGCTCGAGCAGCTGATCCATCCCCTTCGGCGGGTACTGCTCCATCACCGGCGGGCGGCTGCTGCTAGCAGGGCGGGAGATGCCGTCCGAGTAGGAGGCGCTCTCCGACCTGTCATAACCCCCGCTTCCTGAGCCACCGTCCCGTGGGCCAGAGTGCGAGTACAGCGTCGTATCTCCGCGCTCGTAGGACTCGTTCGACGGCAGGCGGGGGTGGAGAGGCGCAAGGTCGCGACCCCGCTCGTAGGACTCTTTCAGCGGCATCAAACGCGAGTGAGGCGTGTAGGTGCTCGTGTCGCCCCTCTCGTACGACTGGTTCGACGCGATCGAGTGCGGATACGGCTCGGGCGCCGACAGGCCCAGGCCGGGCGGCTGCGAGTACCCGTTGGAGGGCACGTAGTCACGGTCACGGTTGTCCGGTGCCGCGTATCCGTTCACCGGCTCGTACCCGTCCGCCGGCGCGTATCCAGCACCATCGTCATACTCTCCCGGCGGGGGATATCCGTTCTCCTGCGAGCCAGAATTGTCGTCGTCCGGGCTGTCGAGCTGGTCCTCCGGCTGATATTGCGCGTACACGGGCTCCTCCACTATATCAGACAGGCGGTAAGCACAGGGCTAGATAGCACATAGGAAGAAGACCACGCACGCTCCATCTTGACCTCCTCCGTCATGCCCTTGTCCGAGCCGACGCCGACGGACAAGCTCCACTGGCACCGCTGCTTCATCCGGTGGCACGCCTGGCACGCCTTCATCGCCGTGGTGGAGATGGTGCACCTGTCCCACTTCTTCTTCTGGCAGTAGTCGCAGCGCGCTGCGCCCGTCTGGCACATCCATCACGTCAGCACAACATAACATCGACAACGCGCGTATAGCAAACGCACCTTGATAACAGCTACCCGCCTGATGACTTGTGTCATTGGCGGCTTAGGCGCCCTGCGCTGCTTCTGCGCCTTCTGGAGCGGGCTGGAGGTGAGGTCCACCGGTCCCTGCCCCTGCTGCGCCTGGACCTGCGCCATCGGCGGCTGGGGAACGACCATCGTGCTCTGCTTCATGTCCTCGCTCTCGTACGGTAGGGAGGGCGTTCCCTCGGTCGAGAAGCTGCTGGCGGAGGCGGACGCCGAGCCGGTCGTATCGGGGTACGACCGCTCCTGCTCGGGGAGCACCGTGCGCGGCTCGTAGTCCCGCTCCCAAATCCGGTTCGGCTTGCTGTCGTACCCCTGGCCCTGGGATCCGAGCGGCGCAGGCTCGACGGGCGGGTCGCGCAGCTCCATCCCGCCGGGGACATCGCGGATCTCGCCGATGCCGGGGGGGACGTCGCGCACAGCAGTGCTCAGCGTCTCGTTCGGGTTCCGCTCCCACTCGCATTTGACCTTCATCTTCTGGCACATGTGGCACGCGACGCGCCCGTTGTTCGGCGTGCGCGTCGACTTGTAGATCGTGCACTCGGCAATGCCGCGCGCGATGCAGCGCTTGCACCGCGCGTCGGCGACTTTGACGATGCCGGTCGAGCGGGAGGCGCGCTCCTCGAGCTGGGCGGCACGGGCCGAGGTGGGGACGTAAGAGCGCCGGCGGTTCGGCCCAGCGTAAGCAGAGGTGGGAGCTGGCATAGGGTAGGAGGAAGGGTAGACCATATGAGCATCGTCCTCCTCCAGCTCGTCGATCTCGTCATGATAAGAAGGGTCTGAGTCACACTACATCAGCAAGCGCCCACGAGAGGAAAATCCGAGCACGCACGTTCAGGCAACGCGCTCCACTTTGGCCGGCTCGGGCCCGGCTCCTCGCTCTCCAGCCTAGGACCATAATACTGCGCCTCCCTGACGTCGGGCGGTGCATGCGGGTGGTTCTGCACTGGCAAGTGGGCGTGGTGAGCGTGCGGGGGCGGGAGCGCATAGTCCTCGATCGGGCGCGACTTTGGGTCGTCCGGTGTGCGGGGGACGAGGGCGGGCAGCGGGCCCTGGTCCACGGACGCTTCCGACTCCCACCGGGCTTGCACGCTCTGCGGAGGAGGGGTGAGCGGGAGTGGCGGGGAGGAGGACGGGGACGGGAACGGTACCTCGGAGTACTCGCGCTCTGTTGTTTTTCTCCGAAGCGCCGCTGTATGCGCGTGTCAGGATCCAGCGTGTATGCGCAGGAGAGGTAAAATGGACGCACGATGGTTCCTCACATGCTTGAACTCGCGCCCCTCCCAGCCGACCATGAGCAGCATCTCGAGCTCCTCCCGCTCGTCGAGTATCCTGCTCGCCGCGTCGATGTCCGTGAGCGAGGCATCGAGCTCGGCGCACGTCTTGACGAGTGCGATGAGGGTCTTGATGGCGTCGAAGGACTGGGCGGCGCGGTACCGGTCGAGACGGAGCATGACGAGCTCGTCGAGCGCGCGGTGGTCATTGTCCGAGATGTCGAGTGGGGCGAGGCGCCGGCGGAGGGGGGCCGGCTCGCGCGGTGGCGGAGAGAGCGCGCGGCGTTTTAGGGTCAAATCCATGGTGTGCGGTGGTTACAGGCAAACAATATAGCAGTCACAGCGGCACGGGCGGTCACAGAGGAGAGCAAGAGATGAGAAAGCAGTCAGGGGAGAGTGTCTGGTAGTCAAGCAGTCAAGAGAGGGGTGAGCGGGAAGGGACAGTGCAGAGTGGTGGGAGGAAGGAGAAGAGGGGGAGCGGGAAGCGGGTCGGGGCGGGCACGGCCGGGGGAGGGAGTTATGGAGAGGAGCCGCGCAAGCCCCGGATGGGCGGCTGCGGGAGGCCGGCTGGGCTGGGCGAGGCACAGGAAGGGGGTGAGTGCGGGCGCGGGTTGGGGCCGCAGCGGGCGGCGAGGACAGGGCGGCAGATGCCGATGGACGCGAGGGAAATGGGGATGGGGATGGCACGGATCGGAGACCGGAGACGGGGTCCGGCCGGCCGGGTTTCGGTAGCGACGGACGAGGGGTGACGAGCGACGGGCTGGATGACGGAGAGGAGTGAGCGAGGGTGAGAAAAGGGGGTGGGTGAGATATGTAATGCGGCTGGGGTGGGGTGTATGCGCGTGACAGCGAGTGTGTGTGTGAGTGTTGATGGCTGATGGTGGTGGTCGGATGCAGTGTCTTAACCCGACCGGATGATGAGCGTCTTTGCGTTTGGCGCGGGTGCGGTGCGTGTGTTATGCGGCAGAGGGGTGTTTGTGCGGTGCGCGCGTGCAGCTGTTTCTGCCCCCACCGTTCACCCACCAGCTGGAGGGCGTGGGGGGCGTGTCGCAACCCGCCTGCGCAATCCTAGCGCGGCGGACCACGCTCACGCCGCCCCGACCCCCGTCACCGTCTCACCCACGCTCCCGGCCGTGCGACCCGGCGATCTTCTCCCTTTTCAGCGGCCCGGCCCTCGGCCCGATTTTCCCCGCGCCGACGCACGCGCGGGGCGCGCTGTTTTTTCATCCGCTCGTTTCCGTCCCTTCCCACCCGCTCATGCGAGGCGGGCGCCGCTACAGCGGCCACCCCAAACATCAACGTCCGTGCCGCGGTGGCGGTTGCGCAATCAGGGGCACGCTCTCCGGTTCCGTCGGGTGCGCGGCGCGCGCTCGGCGACCAGGGCGTGTTTGTGTCGCCCTCGCCCTGGGTGGGAATGGAATTTGAATCCCGAGCCTCGCCCTCGCCCTCGGCCAGCACAGCTCGTCACCCGCGCTGACATCGCCGCGCCCTTTCCGCCTTTCTGCCGAATGTTCTACACAATCCCGGTTCCACGTCACACGGCCCCGTATTGGGATCAGGGCTGATAAGGTCGCGGACAAGACGCCGCGTCGCCGCGTCCCGGCGTGCCGGGTCGTAACGGCTGACTCAGACCCTGGCCGCCGCGCAGGGACCTCACGCTTCAGGATTCCAGAAGCGCGGAGTCCCAATGGCACCCCGGCTCTCTGGCACGGCCGTCGTCATCAGCAGCAAGCAACGCCGGCGATCATCGGAAGGTTTTCATACCCGGCGAGCCTCGTCCGGCGTGCCGCTTTGCGCACGTGTAAACCGGCACACGCCGCAAGTTCGCATGGTCCGCGATGCTTCTCCTCCCCTGCCTGCGTGTGGTCAGCACGCTGGGCATCACAACCCGTAGCACAGCAGCGCAGGCCGAGCCCCCGAGGTGCACCAGGCCATCCGCCTTACGACGACGATTCACTCTGTTGCTGTTGCGCTGCTGAGCACCGCTGGCCGGCGGACAGCACGCTGGGCATCACAACCCGTAGCACAGCAGCGCAGGCCGAGCCCCCGAGGTGCACCAGGCCATCCGCCTTACGACGACGATTCACTCTGTTGCTGTTGCGCTGCTGAGCACCGCTGGCCGGCGGACGTCCGCTCCTCGCCGAGGGCCAGTGCAGAACAGAACCCTCAGGGCGGGGAACCGCTAGATGAGGGCTGTGCTTTCCATAACAGAAGCAGTTGATCAAATAGGCAATCGGGCTGATAATCATGGACGGGAGAAGCTACTTGGCTCGGGCGCTGCTATCCCTGTCTGCACCGGGCGATCCTATTTGCCTCTGACTTAGCTCGTCCTGCCTCCGAGCTATTCTCTGATCTCAGGGTTGCCCTATGACTGGACACTCGCTCCCCGCCGGTCGTCGGGGGAGACAAAGCCGAGGTCTCCGCGATCGGAACGCGGGGAGCTCTTCGTCCCTTGGCTGGATCCCTTCCTCCGCCGAGGACGTGCGGCCATCAGGGGCAGCTCAGCCCCTCAACTGGGCATCGCGGCATCAGAACAGCTGCCTGCAGCGGCAGGCTGCGAAGCTCGCCTGGTGAGGCCATCGAACACATGCTACCGTCTTCTGGAGCAACAGGCTCAACAGGCTCTCTGCTGCGACACGTCGAGCTGGCTGACCGCCTGGTGCGGCGATCGACCATCTGCCTCTAGCTCATCCTGCGTCCGAGCCACGCGCTAATCTCCGGGTCGCAAAGCTCTGACTGGGCATTCCCCGTCGGTCGTCGCGAAGCCGCGGTCCGCACGATCAAAAAAGCCCGTTGCGCTGCGTCCCTTGCTGGGACCGCGTCCTCCGCCGAGGATGTCTCGGGCCATCATGGCCAGCTCAGCACGCTCGACCGGGCATCGCGGCTTCAGACCAGCTGCGCTTTTTTGGCCTGCAGCAGCAGGCGAGGAAAGTTCACCTGGTGTAGCCATCCAATCCAGCCTACCGACTTCTGCGGGTTCTCCGCTGCACTGTCGAGCTGGCTCATCCTCTCTGGTCCAACAAACTGCGATCAATGAGCCTACCTTTCAGCCTGCCCATTCATGCTAATAAATGCGCCGCGGACCCAGGTAGGGCCTCGGCTTCACCTCCCAATTCTACCGCGCCCAGTGTGGGGCCCCAGCTCCCAGCCGTGCCTTTCGCGCATGATCTCGCCCACGGACCCCCTTCTCTCGTGCCTGTTTTCTCAGCTCAAAGTCGTCCGCAGGATCAATTATGCCGCGGGACGGTGCCTTCTTGTGCGATATGATTCTGCAGACGGAATCCCGTGGTGCTTGGGAAAATGTTGAGGGGCAGGATGCTCCCGAACGCGCTTGGTTTGGAAATCGAACTGGAGATATCCGAGGATATGAGGATGGAGAAGTACGCCAGCAGGGTCAGGGACTCTATCTTGGCGCCGTTTCACATGTGAGTCGTTTTGCGCCAAAGAGGGGTATAAAGACACTGATGATCTACGCAGTTTTGATTGTCAGCCAGTGATCGACTGTCCAGCCTTACCCCTGTCATAATCACAAAGTACGACATCCAGGCATGAGCTCCCAAGGCTGGTTTCCATTTCATCACTGTGCATAACCCGTCTGACGCGGTCCTCATACAGCCAACAACACGAACACCGTCAAACCCGCTGGAGCAGCTACCCAACTCAGGAAGCTCTCCATCTCGGATGTGATGTCAGTCGGTTCCCCATATCTGTACGTCACGGCAGCTTACATCATCTGCAGGCAGAAAGAGAGGAGGCAGCGGTGGGCCCAGGATGCGGGGAGGGCGCCATGGTCCCCCTTCAAGCCGGGCGTTACTGAGTTCTTTGGCGCTTTCTTTAAGCCTGGCGACCAAGCCAAGAAATGATGCATCATGATTGTGAGTGCTAAACCGCCTGCTCTACGGTGACGCCTGATGAATAACTCGATGTAGACCTCGAGGCTACGACGGCAAGGCCAACCTTGCGAGCCACAAGCATGCCATTCCCTGTTGACCGAAGAATGTGCTTGTTATGGAACGAAAGTACTAGGCACAAAGACCGATCTGAAAGCTGAATGAAGTAATGGAAATACAAATGTCCATCGTTTCTCGAAAATCCGATGCTGTGTGTGCGTGTCGATAGGTGACGGTTCGGGGCGCGTTGGACGACGACCCTTCCTTCTTTAGGTACGGTTGGAGGATCGCATAGCGAGGACGACTGCCAACAGGCTATGATGACATGCGCAAGAAGCTCGACTGTGGAAAGGCGGAGCGGATTTGTGACACTGACGCGTACAGACGGGACCCGCAGAAATGGCGTGGTGCTACGTGGTTCTGGGGGCTATAAAGACGGCACCTCGGACGCGTCCCGTACCCGTCCACGATTTCCTTCTCCTCTCTCCCTGCCCACCATGAATGCGCAACAGACGAACGCTGAACAAAGCATGAACTGGAGAATGATCGACCTGACTGGTGATGCAGCACACATAGCCAAGCTTGTACAGGGCCGTCTTGAACGCCGCACTACGACCGAAATCCATCCCCTCCACCTTCTCGATGCAATCGTGCACAGCTGCGGGGACTCGGGAATGATCTATTTTCTTGCTGATGCAGACACGGCTGCTTTGTTCTTGGAGAGGGAAACATGGATGGAACGGTTCCTCTACTGGACGTATCGAGCTCAGAGCTACCAGGCCGTTCCCAAGCTGCGTGAGTGAACTGATGTTTTCCAAGGCTCAAGCGCCTTACCATACACTTGGACCAGTACTGCTTCTTACCAGCACCGACGATAGACTCCCCGACAACTCGAACACTCTGAATCCCATCGTCCTAGCTCGCCTGCGAAATTACAACCCCACCAATATCTTCCGTGCACTGTGGGTACTGGTCGCTATTGTCAAGAGCTGCATACAACTGGATCAAGCCTTGGGGGATACCGACAATGCCGCGGTATTTCTCGAGAAGGAACATTGGATCGAGGATCCTCTCAAGTGGGCTTATGAGGCGGGGGAGTTCGCAGACGTCGCCAACATCTGTAAGTGCATTCCTTAGACACATATGAGTTCAAGCGCCTCAATGTATTCCACCAGTGTGGCTGTTGCGGAAGCCTGAGGTATTGCACTTGCTGACTGGAAATTGAATCCAAGGCTAAAGCAGAGCTTTCCAGGTTGGCATCAAGATTGAGCCTCTCGAGGAGCTCCAGAACCCATTGTTTACCGAACTGGCAAAGCCCGTGCCCTCTAGAATCGGGACGAAAATAATCCAAGAAATGGCTATCGATGCTCAGGCGGTCCCCGCCGTCCAAGTTCCTGCTGCCAGTGCATCACCCGCCCGCAAGAGAGGTGCTGCTCCATTCAAAGGGCGTGGTCCGAAGAAGGCAGTTGTGATCGTAAGTGACTTGTTCCTGTTATCAAGTTACCAAGTGGGCTCAGCCTATGCAACAGGGGAACGACGTTGGGAAGTGCTCTCTCTGCACGCGCGAGAATCGTGAGTGCATCAGGCCAACCAACCTAAAAGGTCCCTGCGAAACCTGTAAACAACTCCGCAAACGATGCATTCAGGCTCGTCAAGGTGTTCGGAAGAGCGGTCCGATGACCAGTCCCCAGTCTGGTGGTCGGTGAAGTGAGACTTGTAAAGGAACGAAGACTATCCATTACTATCCATATGATCGTGTTGTACCAATCACTTCCCCTTCAAATGCTCAGTATCCATGCATGCTACCCGTTTTCTACTGTATCTGCCCTCTACTACAAGCGAACCAAGCCGAACGCTTCAGACATAGCACCCGCCTACTGG
The DNA here is from genome assembly GCA_001630345.1 of Calocera viscosa TUFC12733. NCBI lineage: Eukaryota > Fungi > Basidiomycota > Dacrymycetes > Dacrymycetales > Dacrymycetaceae > Calocera > Calocera viscosa. The sequence continues at coordinate 109,109 of KV417302.1, read as the reverse complement.
CATGAATGTATCGAGTCTTTCCATTAGCATAACAAGCGAACAACCGTTTAACACCGATGCTGGCGCGGAGTAACCACTAAGGGCAGAGTTCGGGCGATATCGCTCGGGAATAAGAATAGCGCGTGTCCGCATTTAGGTCAACTTCAATTTCATTCACGGACTCGGTGTATGGATCATTCCCCACGGTCGTGGGGATAGTTGGGGACTGTTGGAGGCGATGTGAAAAGGCCAGACCCACAGATACCGTACGTGGGTGGCAACAATGCTATGCGAGTCCCACGTGGTCTGCGTTGGATTTGTGACTTCTGGAAAAAACCAATCGCTTCGCAGACGCGCCTCATTTGGGTGATATCCAAAGAAAAGAAACGCCTACCTCTCGGTCGTTAAGCCACGTGCAAGCAGTTTCGTTGGGGCTGACCACCTGGACTTGGGGAGGTATATAAACGAGTGGGTTGTCTTCTCCCTCATCCTTCCTCAAACGATTTCTCCAACGTTCGGTTCAGCACCACTTCCTCATGATGTTGACCGTCAGCCCTACTTTCAACGAGCTCGTCCTGGGTCATCTCAAGGAATACGGCATGCTGGACAACTTCAACTCCACCTACACACTCGTCGCCATTGCCAAAAGCAGCACCAAGATCGACCAGTCCCTCTGCGATCCCATCAAGGCAGCATCGTTGCTCGAACACGGCGGCGCGCTCTCCCTGAACTTGGCGTTGGCGAAGGCGTTTGAGGCCAAGAACTTCGAAGGTATCCTCTACATCGGTGAGCGTTGCGGTTGCTGGTGCCAGGACTGCGGCTCAAGCTCATTGTCAGATGCGGTCAAAGCCAAGCCGAGCTGCCCTTCTATCCACATATATGCGCCTCCTTCGTCTGCGCCTCCTCAGTTCCACTATCCGAAGACTCAGGCTCCATCTCCGACCGTCGCTCGCGTGCCTGTCTTTCCCAAGCGCACCGATACTCAGCAGAGCCTTCCCTCCGTGATCGACGACAAGACCGGATGTTCCTTCCGCACACCGTTTACTTGGATGTGGGAAACGGTCAAGTCCTGCTGGGGATCGACGTCTATCTGTTGCGTTCGCTGCGGTGCCTGCCTCGACAACACGTGCTGTTCCTGTGACGAGCGCACCTTGCGCGACCTCGATGTGGACAACGACATTTTCAATCTAGCGACGTTGGCGGGCCTGGCTGTTGCTGCTGCAGAGGCGGGGGATGGTTGATACAAGATCCATGCAAAGAAGTATCCGGTCCATGCCAGTTTCATGTTCTCTCAAGCCCTTTCCCAGTAGTTGTCTTCTAGAGTCACTCTTAGCCCCTCACGGTAGTCTCATGTCCCCATGTAAAAGATATTGTTCACGACGAGATTTTGAGATAGCCTGCGCCCAGTATGAAAATTAAGAACGTTGCCACGAGTGAGTCAAGTTCAAACGAGTCATCGTACGGAGCCGACCGCGCGTCGGGCTAACTCCGAACGGGAGAGACCGGCGCCAGATCCGCGGCACGCGACGCGCCCCTCATTACCTCGGCCGCGGATCAATCACCGCGTGTCACGGGTCCCTGGGCTAGGCTAGGATAGAGTATTACAGGCGCGAAAAGACGAACTTGAATAGCCCGTCCTGACCAAAACGGACCCAAAATGTCAGTACAGTTCGTTTAAAACCGGCTGTCCTACCCTAGGAAATATCTGCGCAACACGCGGTGAATGGTCCGCATTCGCTTCCTCTCCTTTGTAGTCATTGGAAGCTGCTTATTCTCGCGAATTCCTCGGCCAGACAGTTTCCGGCGCAATCGTTCAGGGCTGTGTGCTCCTCTGTGCTGGGATTCTAAACCCGTCTCACGTGAGCATTAACCCATCTCGGTGCCAAGCATCTGCGACAGATGGCGCCGGCACGGCCCGTGCTTATTTCACGTTACAGCAGGGGGACACAGGATCCCGAAGAGCCATGTACCGCCCCTGTGACGAAGCTTTAAAAGGACGGGGCATGGCGCACGCCCTTGTCCCCCACACTTGCACTGCAATATCAGTGACCGCGACCTTCTTATTACCCTACAACACATCTGATCCAACATAATACCTGTAAATACCTAGCAAAGAATGAGCTACTACGGAGGTTGTGAGCCATTGTCTTCTCTTTGTCCATGGCTCTCGGCTGAAACCTGTCAGACACACCTTACGCGCCCTACCCTGCATATCCAGCCTACGGCGCCGGATATCCGGCCGTCAACTACGGCGCATACGGAGGGGGGATGCCATACGCCGGCGGGTACGGCGTAGGCTACCCCTACAACATGGGGATGATGGGTGGTGCCGGATATCCTTATCATTACACTGATGCTCTGGGGTATCACCACGACTATTCAGCCTCATACTATCCGAGATACGGTGGCTTTCAGGGCCCGTATGCTCCGGCCTACTACTCAGGCTACTCCCCGGGTCTTATGTATTGAGAGGCGGAGGGTTCTGGGCGGCTGGTGGTGACTTGTGGGTGGGGTTTCTGGCCCCTACTTCTTCCTCCTTGTACCAATAACCATGCCTGGTAGCCCCAAGGTAATGACATGTAACAAATATTGCAACCAACCTAATGAGTTCAGAATCTTGTTGAAGATGAGGCGCGGTGAAGGTCGTGGCGGTCAAGTCGACCGTAGGACTCATGATGACGCAGCGGAATCGAAAAACGGGACTTGGAGGACACGCTCCGCGCGGACGCACATCTTTATTGCGTCTGTAAAGTCTTGGTATTGCTTTGACAGCTGATAATGTGCACACGTCATCCTCTCCATTTTGGCCGATAATTCTGAGCAATTCTCCCCCTGAGCGCCCTTATTGGACAGTACGATTCAAAGCGGTGCATATAACGCTCGGCCGCTAATCCGCTTCACGTGTGCGTCACTCCTTTATACCAAACCCGTCCGACAATATTGGATTTTCCCCGTGTCCTGCCGGGCCCCGCATCTTCGGGTATCAGCAGCAGAAACGGGATCATCGCCCATCCGCAAAGACCCTGCTCACTGCTCGTTTATAAGGACGGGGGCGCATTCAATCCGTCCTCCGCGCTTTACATTGCAGGCTCAGTGATTCCCACTTTCAGTTACCCAACAAACACATCTTACAACAATACCTGCAAATCATGAGCTATTACGGTATTTGTGAGCTGCTGCCATATCTCGAGTTTGCTCTGACCTGAAGTTATTCAGACGCACCTTATTCCACCGGATACGGTAGCTACGGCGCCTACGGAACAGGCTATCCGTCAGGCAGCTACGGTGGCTACGGCGGGGGAGGAGGTTATGGAGGAGGAGGCGGTTATGGAGGAGGGGGCTACGGTGGGATGTACGGTGGGGCGGGCGGCTACGGAGGGGGCGCGTACGGCGGAGCAGGCGGCTACGGCGGTGGTTATCCGTCAGCCAGCTACGGCGGCTACGGCGGGGCTGGTGGATACGGGGGGATGGGAGGATACGGCGGGGCATACGGCGGAGCGGGTGGCTACGGCATGGGAATGCAAGGAATGCAGGGGATGCAAACTGGAGGATACGGCGGGTACGGGGGCATGGGCGGGGGCATGGGCGGTTACGGTGGAGGATACGGCGCAGGGTACGGCGGGGCAGGTGGCTACGGCATGGGGATGCAAGGTGGTGGCTACGGTGGATATGGCGGCGGCTCCTACCCGTACGGCGGGGGCATGATGGGTCAGGCAACTGGTCAGTATCCGCATAACTACTAGATTAATGTACCATGAGGTTGACATGATTGCGCAGGAGGGTACTATACCAGATACGGTGGCTATGGAGGATACTAGTCCTTGGGCTAAGAGGCGGAGCGGAGTGGTCAGAGCAGTCGAGCGCGATTGCTCATGTGTCTGGGTTCACGCGCATTGTATTCTTCCATTGTACCAATAATCATACCTGACGGTCTCCAGGCAATGACATGTAAAACGTTGACAGATATCAGCGTAATCTCCGATTACAGTGCATTGTCGAAGATCAAGCTGCGACACGTCCGAGTGGGAGCAAGCTGCGCGCCAGTAGGCACCGCTCTCGATGCACTTCTCCTTGGTGCTATATAATGGATTTGGCTTGGTCGCAATTCTTCACTCTTGGCTTGACAGCTTGATTTCACCGAAGGCCGCTCAGCGTACGGCAATCAGCACTGGCCAGACATTGCATGGTGGAAGATCCGCTGGGATTTGGGCGTCATCATGATGGCGGTGCATCTGCGCTGTGGACTGCTGCGGCGGTCCCGGACGGCACGTGACCGCCCCACATTCGTCACTGCCAAGTCTGCTTCGGGATACAGCCCCGTGCTGCCGGCACTGCGCGCGTGCTGGTGGGCAGATACCAAATCCCGGAAGTGGGAATATGTCTTTCTCGCGATGGTATAAAAGGAGAAGGAAATTGGCCATGAGGCGATCTCAGAATTGCATCAGCGTTTCCCCACCGTGACTTCTCGGACCGTCTTCTTACATTACAACACTTCTAATCTCAGCGCCTAATCCACAATTTATGGGCTCCGGACCTTGTGAGTCACCGCCCTGTATGTCCTTCCGGGATCCCAACTGATATCCAATAGCCAGACCGATGTACGATCCCTACGACATGCGGGTGCCCGCCCTCGGACGACCCTACTATGGTGCTGGCATGCTCATGCCTGGACCATATAATCGCCATCACCATCGGGTCGGCTTCGGGCCTGGATATCATCGTCACCATCATCAGGGTTTCGGAGGGCACCATCATCAGGGCTTTGGAGGTCACCATCATCACGGAGGTTTCGGCGGTGGACATCATCATGGTGCATTCGCAGGGCATCATGGCGGTGGGGCCTTTGGCGGAGGGTTCTAGCACCTGCTTGCTGCGGGTCGGCGACAGGCATCTTTCATTGCCACCAGGAACAATCTTTGCGGACTTGCATGATGCCCCTTAATATCATAACGTACGGCCGGGACGGAGGCAAGGAATACCCTGCCTAGTCGCCATCAGCCATGACCGTCGCTCGGATGTATTATATATGCATTATTCTATTCTATTACGGATGCTGTAAAATCTGACGGCATGCTCATCGAGGCAGATAGAGGGCTGGGCTAGCCGCAATGTACCATTGACCGAAGCGCGTGGCAGTCACGGTTGCTGTCGATGACGGCGGCGCGTCCCCTGAGCTGCATGTGAACGCGTCGAGGACCATGATCTCACTCTCTTCTTGCCGCAACTATGCCTGTACCAATACGAAGTGCATCTCCTCCTCCGGAGCGTGTCATGCCGAGACAGTTGCAAGGGCTCGTTGATACGTGCCTGGAAGAGGGACATTGTGAGCCCGACCGAGGCCAATGTGACAGAAGTCGCTGATCGCGGCGTCCAGATCTATCGGCGTTCTCGACTCTTGACAGTATTCGCACACAGCGGTATAGGCCAAGTCAGTGCGTCGCTTTCCGACGCAGGCCCGAGGTTCAGAGCTCACGCCTCTCTAGAAAGCATCTTCAACAGCTCCTCTATATCGCCCTCTATCCGCCGGCGGAGCGCATGTCCCCTTGGAAGCGTCGACGGCTATCCCAGCCGCTCGGGTCACCAAGCAAGATGTCCCGCGAGCCCGTCCCCATCCCCACTGCCGACGATTCCTTTGCGGCTGTCAAGCTGCTGCACTCGTTCAGGATTACGAATACCGCTGAGGCTTGTGCACTCGCCCTGCCCGTGCTGCAGGAGCGCCGGTCAAGGGATCAGGAGTCGGATGACGAGGACGATGACAGCCGGATTGCACGTTCGGCCGCGTACATGGGGAGGGCGAGGAGTGCGTGGGAGCTGCTCAGACCGGGGACGGTCAAGCGGCTGGGTGAGGAATATGTGGCACGACGGGGGGAGGAGGAGGAGGAAGGTGGGATACTCGTTGCGGACCATGCCGTGCCTGTGTTGGAGTGGATGATCGATCTCTGGGAAGGAGATGCCGCCGCGCATATCGGTGCGTTATGCTGTCCGCATATACGCGCGTTGCATGCTCATGAGATTGCCAGATCAGTATTCTCGACTTCTGCTGTCCCAACTCCCTCCCCCACCTAACCCAAACATGCCGATAATGGGGACGCATTCGCCCCTCAACATCATATCGTACCTACTCGCACCCTTACCGGATACGCGACAAGACGGAGAATTGTGGCGGCCGTCGCGTTTTGCCGAAAGTACGCGTCGTGCGAATCTTGCATCGCGGCTGCTTTCCCTCGTAAGTGCGATCTGCTCCATAATGCCACATTCTCAGCGCTCCACAGCTGGTTGCCTGCACACTCCCTTCACCACCACCTCTCTCACCCGCCAGCCTCCTCCGACAAACGTCCTACATCTTGCCGGACGTCGGCCCCTCCGCCCTCGAACTGCTGCTCACAACGCTGCGGCCGCTCGACGCATCCCAAACAGCCGCATATAGTCGGTTCAAGATCGCCCTTTCCGCCTTGTACCTTGCGCATACCTCCAGGAACGCCTCTTCCGACGGACTGTTCGGTGCGTCGCCCGCCAGAAAAGCGATAATAGTAGCCCGTCGGCGGCCACGGGCGTTGGGGCGTGGGGACGACACGTCTTCGACGACCACGGACGTGGCAGCATCGTCCGCTTCGGTACAGGACACGACGGGCCGCGTATATCCCATCCCCTCGCCAAAGACGATCCTGCCGATGTTTCCGCTCGAGCCAAAGGCAGCATCTTCCAGCAAAGTGTCCTCCAGGTCTGCGACACCGCCGCTCAAGCCGTCGCTTACCGCAAAGACCGAGGCAGATGAGCGCCATAGGATCGCGAAGTTGTGTATCCTTCGGGCGCTGCAGGAACTGGATGTGCACCAGCTGCCCATCTGGAAGGATGCGATTGGGGATGGTGAGGTTAGGGAAGCCGTGGAGGAGTGGAAAATGGGCGACTTGACCTGGGAGCTAGCCGCGCGCATGCTCAAAGATCTTGAGGGGAAAGCCACAATGGAAGCTTGCGAGCGATCTGCGTAGTAATACTGGATCATGTCCATTCATATCTAGATCCCTACTAGATACATACATAAGCCCCGTCTATCCTATCACCAGCAGGATCGTTGCCCAGGGTCGTTTTGAGTTCGTGATTTCTTCATACTATTACAAGGAGGTGGAACATGAGCGGAGAAGAGTGAGAATGGGAAGAAGTGAAACAGAAATCATAGCCAGCTAGCACACCATAAGTGAGGACACCAGACCGAGGACCAAGAAAACGCTGATATGGAAATACTTCGGCTTGCCGGTGGATCATAGCAAGAGGACCTTGAGATCGAGATCTTCCGTTACGGACCGCCAATCTGCCCGTGGGTCGTTCGGATTCGTGTCTATCCGCCTCCACACCTGCAGACGGCCATGTGAGTATTTCGCAGATATGGCTGAAACCAACCCACCTCTCGTACAATCCGCTCTGCGGTATCAATATCGAAGCAGCACTGCTCGCGGAAGCTCTCGAACGCCTTGAGCACCTTGTCCCTGTCCTCCTTCTCCACCTGGCATCCCGCAACAATAACAGGCCAAGTCAAGCTATCGGACTCATTAGCGACAGTGCATAAAAAAAGGCAATAACAACTCACTCAACACCCATGCCTAACCGCTTCGCACTATCCGTACATATCTTGAGGATGCTCTGCACGGCCTCCTGCACGCGCGCGTCCTTCCTGTCCACCCGCAGCACATCGCGCAGGAGGATGACCTGCATGGCCTGCCGATGGGCCGTGTTGCCGTACCCGACACGCGGATGGAGTCGGTGCTTGAGCGCGGCGTTCGTCCAGGTCTTGGCCTCCTCGTACAGGGCCTTCGCCTCGCTCTCGATCGCCTGGCGCTCGTACTCCTCCTGTTCCTGGGGCGAGCGTCCGTCCTGCAGCTCCTGCAGCTCGACAATCTTGCGCCGGTGCTTGTTCGCCCGCGCGGCGAGACACGACACGCGGGCGACGAGCTCGATCATAGCGCGCGACATGCCGAATACCTTCTCGACGGAGAACAGATGGTAGGAGGACTTGTCCCCATCGAACCACCAGTCCTCGCTGCCAGGGGCGAGGATAGTCGGCGGCTCGCCAGTAGTGAGCGAGCCAAACGTGTCGTACACGGCGAGGATCTCGAGCAGCAGCCGCGCGGGCGAGACTTTCGCCCCGCCGTCGATCAGGTGCGGCTTGTTCGTCGCGATAATCGTGCGCGGCCCGCCGCGCAGGTCGATGAGCGTCTTGGCGAGCGCGAGGTTGGCTGTCCAGTTCTGGCCTCCGGTGAAGATCTGCTCCTATGTCAGCCATAGCCACCACCCGCAGTCGCAAATACGCACGTCGATCAAAGCGATGGTGATGCTCGCGCCGAGCGCAGCATCGCTCTCCATCCCCTGCGGGCTCAAGCACGCCATCCGGAGGTAATGCGTCGAGGTCAGCCTGAGCGTAACAGCGAGGTTCATCATTTCCTGCTGGCTCGCGCTGTTGACCCCGTGTCTGCTGAGCAAGTACGCCTGATGGATTGCCCCCACGCCCAAGAGCGACAGACGCAACGCCTCCGTAGCGCTGTTCTGCCCCGGCGGATGCTCGAACACGAGCGGGAGATTGATCGCCAGCACCGGGTTGAGGTCCGACGGCACGGCCATGATGATCTTTGTGGCCGTCTGGCAGTAGTGGCGGATCTACATCAATCGCCCGCTCGTCAGCACACGCCCGCCCCGCTATGGCCGAGGGGGGCGCACCAAGTTCCGCTCTTCGACCGTCTGGAAGTACGGCTCGAACGGGTCTGGCCCCGCCATCAGCGGCTGGCCAAGATCCCCGTTCGTCCCCGACATCGTCCCCGGCGGACCTTCCAGCGCGCCGACGGGCCCACTCCTCCCGCCCAAAGTGTTCCCCCACTGGCCCTGGGCGGGACTGATCCCCCCTGCGCCGTACGGGGCCATTCCTGCGTGCGGGTGCAGTCAGTTCGGATACAGCTCCCAGGGAGGGGTGGGCAGACCTTGCAGCGCCTGCAGCTGGGCGACGAAGGACGCGTCCAGCGGCGGCGGGGAGAGGTTGCCCAGCGGGGAGAGCGGGTTCTGTGCCGGCGCGAGAGGGTAGGGCTGCCCTGGCATCGCCAGCGGCGGGGAATTGGCGTTGCCGAAATTGAATGGCGGGAAGAGGGAGGAGGGCGAGAAGTCGGTCGGGTTCGTCGGTGGGGAGGGGTAGAGCGAGAGCAGGGCGGCGAGGTCCGTATTGGTCGGGCTGCCGTTCGTGCCGTTGATGAGCGCCCCGTTCGTCTCCACGCTGTTGTTGTTATTGTTATTGTTGCTGTTCTCCTTCTCCCCGTTAGTAAGCGCATTCGTGGAGAACACCTGCCCCGCGTCCCACCACTCCCCGTCCACAGTGGGGAACTTGAGCGCGGTATTGTGTATCTGCGGGCTGGGGAGCATCGGCATGTTGGCAAACCAGTTCCCGCTGCTTCCCGGGATGCCCCCAGGCGGCGTGGGAGGCATCCCCGCGCTGCTCGCCGCAGTCGGCGCGGTCGTGTCCCCCGGCAGGGGTGGCATCTCGGGCGAGGCGTTGGGGGAGGAGTGGCCGTGCCGCTGGCCGAGCTGCTGCTGCTGCATAGCGTTGAGCAGCGGGAGGAGGTTGGGGTCAAACATCTCCTGCATGCCACTGCCGTGCTTCGTCAGCCTCTGCATCAAATGCCGTTGCAGGCGCACGCACCTCTGTCCATACCCCCCAGGACCCATCGGGCTCGTCCTCCTCCCCCCACTGCTGCCAGGCCCACTCCCGCTCGTCGCAGGGCTGGGCACTTCCAAGCTCGCCCCGCTCTCTCCCCCACTCGGCGGGGAATGACTCCTACTCCCGCCGGGCACGAGGTGTCCGTGTGACTGTGTGCGCATATGCGCTGGGCGGTTCGGGTTCGCGTACGGATGTGGGCGCGAGCCAGTCTGTGGTGTGCCCGGCGAGGAGCCAGGAGCGGAGGACGGCTTTTGTCGTCGTTGGGGCGTGTCGGGTGGCCAGACGCACTGCAGATTGTCAGTGGGTTGTGGAGATGACGGAATGTACGCACCTCGCGATGTGACTGGAGGCAGCGGGTGCAGATAGGCTTGAGCTCGTCGCACTACGCAGGCGGATCAGCATGTATGCGCCCAAAGTGAGTCATAAATCAACGCACCTTGATCTTCTTGTGACGACAGGTCAGGCACCCAGCCTTGCTCCTCGTATACTATCATCACTGATCAGGATCACGCTCGGCGTATCAGGGGAGAGATACGCACCTTTGGCCGCTTCCTCACTGCATGGCCGGGCATGCCCGTGCTCTGGGTGACGTTGCCTATGCTGCTGATGTTCCCGATGCTGCCCCCGCTCCCGGAGGAGGGTGGCGGGCGTGGCTGGGCATAGCTCTGCTGTTGCTGCTGTGGGGGAGGAAGCGGACCGAGCTGCTGCTGGAACTGTTGCTGCTGGGAAGGAGGGAACTGGAACGATGGCTGGGGGAGGTTGTACTGCTGCTGCTGCTGCTGTTGTTGTTGTGAGGGCTGGGGGAACTGGTACGGGAACTGGGCGGGCTGCGGCTGGGAGAAGGCAAAGTCGTGATACCCGGGGTTTGGACGTCTGTGCGGGGTTGTCAGCAAGTGGGGAGGGAGGGAGGGAGGGAGGGAGAGAGGTGGCGCACCCGTCCATCATGTGTTCGTGCGCTCTCGCGCTGTGGTTGGGCGGTGGTGTAAGCGTCGGCTGAGAAGTGGTGACCGAAGCGGGTTGCTTGGCTGTGGGGTAGCGAGGTTCGTGTATGCAAAGCGAGGTAAGGGTAGTGTAGAGCCACTCGCTTGTGCTATTCACTCGTCACTCGTCAACTGGGTAGTGTGGTAGCGATTGTCGCTGGTTGGTAGAAGGATGCGATTGTCGTTCGCGTCGATGCTAAGCGGGTCAATGTAGAGTTCGAAGATGAGTCGTCGGGCAGAGGGCGGTGCGGAGGGTGTATATGCCGGTTGAGGACGGGGATGGCCGTGGGTGTGCTGCTGGTGATGCTCCTGCCTCGTCCGACTGGTGTGCAGGTCAAGTGCCGGCCGCCTCTCTCCTGGTGGGCTGCGACTCTGTGCGCGCGGGACCGGAACCCCGCTCGGGCGATGATGCACTCCCCAATAGCCTCCGAGCCGCTCCCTATTATGGAAATCGCTCCCGCTGGGCCTGGAAGGTGCGAGTCCGCGATCGGCGCCGATCGAGCAGGGGGGGGCGCTTCCGGCTTGCCCCGCAGCAAAGTGCAGAGAGGTGAAAGAACGGAGACTGAGCAAGCGGCGAGCTTGCTTTGCTTGCACGACTAGGACGGGGGAGTACAGGCGCTCTATCAGTACGTCTATCTGAACACTCACCTCGGGCGCTCCAACGCACACCATCCCGCCGCTGCCCGTGCAATCCGCGTCTTCCAGAACCCGCTGGAGGCAAGGCGCCACGAGGGCAGCACAGCACACACGCGGCCGCAAATTCATGCACACATCCTTGCCAGCGTGCACAGTGCAGCTCCCTCCCCAAGTCTGCTCGCCGCTGCCTCCACCCGCCTCGGCCTCCTGATAAAAGCTCCAACACCCTTCTGGCCTGGACAATCCTGATAGCGACCATCGGTGTCTCAAGTCCCCTATCCTCGCTGGCACGAACCTCGGCCAGGGTGCAGCGCTCGCCGACCACCCCGGTCGGCGGCGGACACACGCAGGCAAAGTCTGCAAACGTCAGGTGCGCAGCACGCTCTTTTCATCTTGGACCATCATCTGCAGACCGGCCACTTCGCCATCTGCTCAAAATAGCTCGTGTACCCCCGAGCACGCGTCCGAGCACATACCCGGTCGAGCATCAGTTCCGGACCCCACGGCATCAGCGGTACGTCTAGCCCACGACCCCTCCCGCCCTAACCTCCAACCTCCAACGTCGATCAACCTCCATCCCGCCTGGCATCCCCCAGCTCGATCCCTAGGGCCCAGCATGCCCGATTCTAGCGCTCCCACCGGCGGAGGCCGGCGGGGTACCGCAGGCAGAAGCTGCCACGCCAGAGCCGACCCTGGCGGCCGCAAACCATTGTAACGGAGCCGAGCGATGCTGGTCGTGTACTCCCAGGCGGCGAAGTCTGCTCCTCCTCCCAACTGAATGAGCCGCCCCTGGAATCTGGTGCCAGCAAGTAGTGCGCGATTTTATGGCCTGGCTGGTTCGTTCCTGCTGTCGGACCTGTAGACTTGCAGCTCTCGATAACGTTTTGGGATTCTGCTCGTTTTTCGCCTTGCTGTAGGAAGCTGCAGCGAGCGATGCTGAGTAGTCCATCGCTACGTCGTCCGAGCTGCATGACATGAGGCGCCGTCCTTCCCATCCGCCCACATCTGTGCGCTGCCGAAATTTCCTGCTCTGCCGTGTTTCCATCGCGTGGCCCGCTCCCCGGCACCTCCACTCAATCCATGCCCTTCTCTGTTTCTGTGCGGACCTGTAGACTCGCAGCTCTTGGCGGCATTTGGATTTCTGCTCGTCCTTTGCCCTGCTGCAGAGCTGCAGCGGCCAAAGACGAGCATTACATCTTTGCGCGGTTTGGAGCTGCGTGACATCAGGCGCCGCCGCATCCATCGCCGCATTCTCTCGTCTGAGCAGCAGCTGTCCGGTGCGAACAGGTGCTCTTCCAGCCCGGGCAGCGCGCTCCTTTCTGCCTGCCATGTCCCTTTGCAGCGACTCTGGAACGGGCAGGCAGTGGTAGAGCGACGATTGCTCTGGTCTGGATGAGATTTTGCTCGCTCGATGTATTGCTCGCTGTAACAATGCATTTCTAACTTGGGGTCTCTATGTATAAGCGAGGCAAGCATCCAAATCCAAGCCTCAGTCTGGTAGGCCGAGCCTCGTAATTTGCTCTGCTGAGAGGCCCAGGGCCACACCGATGTGCTGTCTGCGTGTCTTCAGCGAGCGAGGTCTGGGTTTGTTTGGAAAGTACAACTGAAAATACTCTGTCAAGTGACCCCCAGGCAGATCCATTATCGCACGTGTTGTTGTCAAGCGAGGAAGCTGCACAGATGATCAGATAACTGCTGGTAGCAGTCAAGATCAGGAACACACATGAGCAGGCGGCGGCGTGAAATTAGCTGCAACCAGGACTTCCTCAAAGGGCCAGGTGGTCCCATCACGGCGCTGTATGTTCAAAAGCTGCGAAGATGGTAAGTAAGTGAACATAAGTATGACATAGGAATTCACCTTGGCATTGTCGACCTTCAGCGATCCTATTTCCACCTTTGTTGTTCTGATGTCATCCTCTAGTCTGTGGATTTGTCCGCGCATCGCTGTACTGTCTCGCTGGAGTGCCACAATGTTGACCTGCACCCTTTGTAGTTGTTGTTCATGCCCGCCTTGTTCCTCCTCCAATTGCTCTATGCTCTCATTCATCTCTTCTTGCTCATCCTCAAATGGTGCATGTATGCCTTGGAGAAGTGCCCCCTCTGGTCTAACCCGGAGAGCTTGTGGATCTGCTCACATCACATGTCAGATCTCCAGCACATTTCAGACGTGAGACAGTCCTACACGTGTTCTGTACCAACAGCAGTTCCACAGCCCTCACAAAGATCTTAGCATTGTACAGATCTTCCTCAGTAGGCTTGTCAGCTCGGTTCTCCAATATTGCATTTTGAATCCGATCATGGTACTCTTCTGCCTCATGGAGATGTGTTCTGTCGGGGTTGTTGGGTATGATAGGGCATGGTACAATTCCAGCAGGTGCTTGGGGTGGATGCAGTGGCATCGAGGTGGATGACAAGTGAAGACGCTGCAATGCAGTTTGAGTGAGATTGATACCGCATGACTAGTTTGCCAAGCCAAACCTTAATGGGACAGAGCTTGATCCTACTTTCAGCATGCGCGCGGCCAGCTCCCAGGTCAAGTCGCTCAGTTTCCACGCCTCCATCTCCAATCGCCTCCTTCCAGATGGGCTTCTTGTGCACATCCAGTTCCGCAATCATCGAAGAATACGTAGCTTCGCGATCCTATCATTCCTATGGCGCTCATCTGCATCGGTCTTCGCGGTAAGCGACGACTATAACGGCGGTGCCGCAGACCTGGAGGACGCTTTGCGCGGCCTTCGGCTCCGGCGCAAACATCGGCAGTATCGTCTTTGGCGAGGGGATGGGATATACGCGGCCCGCCGTATCCCGCACGGAAGCGGACGATGTTGCCGCGTCCATGGTCGTCGAAGACGTGTCGTCCCCGCGGCCCAACGCCCGTGGCCGACGGGCCACTATTATCGCTTTTCTGGCGGGCGACGCACCCGTGGGGAACCCCTCCTTCCCAAACATTTCCAGGGCGATCTCAACCCCCTTTCTCCATCCGGACGTAATGCTCTTCTTGACGGCCTGGCCCACCGCGTCGCCTGCTCCGGGGCCGGTGATAGACGGATCACCCCGCTGCAGACGCGTCTTGATCGTGTGGATTGGGGTGTTGGACAATGGGCCGCTGCCATCGCGGGCGTCGATGGCGGACGTCCCCTGGCTCACGAGCTATAATACGACGATGGACTACGCGCCCCAGCTGAACATCCTCGGCTGGGATCTGCACGTCGCCCTGCAGTCCATGTACGCCGCGAGCGGGGAGAAGGCGCCCGCGCTGCTGGAGACAAGGTTCGACTAGGGGTTCTATACTGCCGGTTACTGTTACTGTCCCGCCGCGTACGTGGGCATGGCAGGCTGGTGCATGCACCGAGCCGGAGAGCGCGGCGCTCCCGCTGCTCATCATCGACGCTGGGCAGGGAGCAGAGGGAGGCATGAGATGGTGGTTTACAGAGCCGAGGAGTGGACAGTACCCGTTGTAGAACTCCAATGTACTTATTGACATGTGCACTTGCACACTTTGTAATGCCGTTGGCGGGGAAGCAGTCGAGGCGCAGAGTTGAAGAATTTCCCGCGGGCTGTCAGATCACGTGATCACCAAGCCTCTCTTCCGGAGGGCAGCAGCAGAACAGCAACGTACAGCCCTTGCAGCCTCCCCCGACCCAGAAGCGTCCCCGATTCCCACCATAGTTCCCCAACCCCGGAAAAATCACGGGAACGGCAAAAGAGCACTGCGAGACACCGCAGTGCCCGCACCGACACAGCCCAGGCGCATCGGTTCGGTTGCACCGCCTCCCCGTCTCTCCTTACCCTCACCACTGGAACTGCGACCCTTCACTGTCAGGCTACAACGTCATCAATCCCCATCCCCATCCCTATCCTTTTCCCGCCACGAAAACCTGTCGATGATCCGGATGGGCGCTGCTGTCTTGGCAAGCAAGGGTGCGGGTGTCTCGGGGCTGCGGCTTGCGGGCGCGGCTGGGGGGAGAGGTGTGGGATGCACCAGCACCAGTGCCAATGCGAGCCGACTGTCTCGGGCAAGGGCGGTGAAACGTTCAAGTTCTCCTAGCCCACCGCTCACCGAGCGCAAAATACAACCGTGCAAAAGTGCAACAAGAGGCATATAACCTCCCCCTGTCCGTGCAGCGCCCTTCCCCCATCCCATCCCCTCCCCGCCCTCTTACCGAAGCCAACAGCACATCGCCGGAATTCAGCGCTCAGAGCACTAGCATGCCTTATATCTCCCGCCTGCCCGAGCCCGTTGGGCGCCCCTCCCCGACTCGCACCCCCGCTCCCGCAGCCGCTCGCGAAGACCAGAGCGCACCCCGCAAGCTCAGCAAGCTCCCCCGCCCCTCCCCACCATCCACTCCTACCAAGCCAGCCAAGCCAGCCGCAAAGCACCAGCACCAGCATCAGCAGATGGCCCCCCGTCTCCCGCCAGCGCGCGGAGCAGCAGGAGACCGGCAGAGCATAGCCAGCCTTGGTGGTGGGACCACGAGCGTGCTATATGGCCCGAGGCCGAGGAGGAAGCTCGTCTCCCCGCGCAAGGTGAGCCTCCCGTCTTGTGCCTTGCTGCTTCAGGCTAACCCACGCCCAGCCGTCCCTCCCCTCCCCCTCCGAACACCCCAGCACGCTAATCTACACCTCCCAAGTCCAGTCACACCACCCGCGCGTCATCCCCTGCCCAGACCCAGTGCCACACTCCGCAGCGCCCTCTTCCCCGCCCGCATACCCCTACGCCTACGCCACACAGGCCTTTCCCCAAGCCTACGCACCCGCGGCCCTCTACCCCGCCGTGGTAACAGCCATATACGCGCCT
>KV417302.1:50636-92732 GCA_001630345.1 Calocera viscosa TUFC12733 | reverse complement strand
TCCCCCTGCCCGTCGGCTCCCCTCCCGCGCGCAAGTCCCCCATTGGCGAGAAAGCTGTTTACCGCGAGCGCGTGGAGGGGGAGGTGCGTGAGCTCCTCGCCCGCCCCGCTGCTCCATTGACACCGCCTAAGACCCCTCCTCCCCCACCTGCCAAGCGCCCGCTAGTGCAGGAGAAGATCAGCGTCATCCCCCTCCGCCGACCCCCAGCGCCGCTCTCCCTCTCCCTCCTCCCCCCCGAGCCCGCCTCGGCATCAGAGGACACCCCCACCCCCACATCCTCTGCGCGCAGCTCCCCATCAAAGCTCCGCCAAGCGCTCGCTGCTGAGCTCCCGATCGCCCCTCCCTCCCAGGTCAGCTCTGTCCACCGCAGGCCGGCGCTCAGGCACCTGCCGGTGTCCGTCGCTAGCACCGCTAGCACTGCGTCCCTCTACACGGCCACCCCCGAGCTGGAGATGGAGCTGGAGCTGGAGCAAGAACTGGAGATGGAGAACACCCTCGTCTTCGCTGGCGAGTCTAGCGGGTCTGAAATGGGCAAGGGGTTCCCGAGCGCTGCTGGCTCTGGCTCTGGGCAGGGGCAGGGGCAGGGGATGGATACGCCTTTTGAGACTAGTGGGCTGTGGAGGGAGCTGGAGGGGATGCTTGGAGGGATTGGTCCGGTGGGGTCTGTGGGAGAGGAGGAGGGCCGGGCGGGCAAGGGAGAGAGGCAAGCCAAGGGAGAGAAGGACGGGAAAGAGGAGGAAGGGCAGTCAGCATACATCCCCGTATTCGGTCCTGCGCTTGCTGCCGCCCTCGCGCGCAACGCCCCTCCCCAGCCGAGGACGCCCAGCACTGGCAGCTCCCTGCACAAGGATGTGAAGGATGTGTTGCAGGGGCTGACGTGGTCTGATGAGGAGTGGGAGGATGAGCCCGAGGAGGAAGAGGAGGAAGAGGAGGATGGGCAGACGCCGGTTGTTGAGCGCACTGGGCGGTTGTTTGCCCGCCCGACGCTGAGGAGGAGCCAGAGGAGCGTTAGGCGCCGGCCGACACGTAGACTCTAGCTGGGCGAGGATGGACTGGTGTTCAAGGACTTTAGCATTGTAGAATACAGCATTATGGGTTTAGTGTACAATGAGTAAATGCAAGATTGGTTACTGCTACACGTTGTGGGGTTCATCCGCTGGCCAGGACGGGCTCCGTCGGGTCCTCCTCGCTCTCGCTCTCCTCTACAGCCTCGCTCTCCAACTCGACATCAACCAGCTCCCCATCGTCCATCCCGGGCTCGACCCTCCCGCCCGCCCCGCCGACCCTGCCCTCCTGCGTCCTGTACATTCGCGCAATGTCCTCCGGCGTACTGGCATTCTCAATACCCTTATCCTCCCGCAGCTTCATGAACCTCGGGAAACGCAGGCTGAGCCCGCGCGAGGGGTCGATCAGCCCTTTGGCCGTGACGGAGGTGGGCGAGACGGTGATACTACGGAATCGCGTTAGCTAGATTGTACAGAGTAGAGAGCTGTATGCGCTCACTCTGCTCCTCGGACCTCCCACACCTCGTGCGGATTGAAGTACACCGTGGGCGAGTACCCGCCCGTCTCGACGTCCCACAACGGCGTTCTCGAGCACGTCTCACTTCCATCCGGGTACTTCTCGTTCAACTTCTTGTAGAAGACGTCGGTGAAGCCTGCATGTCATCAGCAAGACATTCTCGCGTGCATAACATGGAACGTACCGCTCATGCACTTGCACAACGCGACTGGCCTGCCCTCATTTTCGTCCCACACCGCCAGAAGGATCGGACTCCACCAGGCCGCCTTCCGCCCGTTCCCGTGCCAAGCACCAATCGGAATGAGGTCGAGCGAGTCGCCCGTTGTCAACACATAGTCTTTCTTGAGCTTCAACCACGCCATGGTTCGTTTATCTGGATAGTCTGTTACAATATGCACTGTATTCATTGTAGGAGCAAGACGCACCGGGTTCATATGTCGCTGGCAATGGTTTCCTCCTCGACCCATTCTTCTTCTCCTTCTCTTTCGTCTCCTCCTTACCCTCCTGCGCCTTTTTCTTTCCCTTCTTCTTGGGCGATGCCACTTCAACGAGATCTTCCACCCCTATCTCGTCATCGATGACTTCTCCGCTATCCAGGATCTTGATCATAAGACCCTCGTACTTTCCCGCAACAGCCCGCTCCCAGAACTCCAGCACAACATCCTCTCCATCCTCAGAGTCGACATTCTCAGCCCATTCCAGCCGCGCCGATAGTCGTACGTCCTGTGGAATGTAAGGCGGTAGGCGCTGCCGTAGTGTAGCGCGGCGCTGTCGGAATGTTTCACTCAACAGTGGCTATTATCAATGTCAGATCATGACGACACAATGGTTGGCTCCTCATACCTGGCCATTCAAATATAAGAGATCGAATACGAACAACCCAACGGAGACCTTGACGTCCTCTAGCTTGACGTCCTTTCGTGCACGGTTGCTGAGCTCTTGGAAGGTCTTTAAGGCGCCAGTAGCAGGATCGAGCGCCACAACCTCTGCGTCCAGAATGAAGGAGTGGAGCGACGGATCTCGCGCAAGGATGGATGCGAGCATTGCCAGAATGTCAGGGTACTGTATACGCGCTCGTTAGTGTGAGGACCGCGACGCTGCATTGAACACGCACCTTATCGGTCATATCCTCCAAGTGCCTGCTGAACACCCTGACGCTCGCTCTCCTTCCATCGCCAATTTCCACGACAAATTGGCTGCTCAAGCTCTCCTTTCCTTTGCCAAAGGCGGTTGCAGACTCATTGCCGTTGGCGAGCGGTTCAGACTGGTCGATCACGCAGACGTGCACCTGTGCGCGCTGACCATCATACTTCATCTCGGCGCTGAATGGCAAGCCAGAAAGGCGGTCATAGATCTCCTCAAGGCTGCGCATGGGACTGCCAAGTGTAGGTAACAGCGGCACCCCTGCGTGTATGCGTTAGGTGGACCGCATACATCCATTGAACAAGCCAAACGCACCAACAGTGAGTGGTACCTTATCTGGAAGCTCTCCCAACCGCCCGTTCAACAGCCCGTTAATGATGTGACCGTAATTTGGGTGTTGTGCATATGTCCGCTTGACGGTGCCTTCTGATTTCAGCAGTATCTCGGTCGCCCTGACTCTGGCGTCATCGACCGGTACCTTTTTCTTGCCTTCCGGTGGAGCGATGACTTGTGACCTGAGGTTCTCGGCGACGTAATCCTCTTCACCATCCTTCTGCACCAAATCGGCCGGAGGAGACAGTGCGAATGCGCGCGCGACCGCTTGAAGCAGCGTGTTCCGAACGGCACCGACCCGCAAGTTCATCGACAAGATGCGGTAGACCCATCGGACCTCTTCTCCCTGTGCCTGCACCAGCAAGCCACTCACGATCTCTTCCTTGCGCTTGACGACTCCCTGGCCCTTGGAGCCGGCGATGGCGAGCAACTTGTCGTACATGCCTTGTACGGTAAGGGGCGATGGGGGAATTAGAGTTCGGACGGAAGTCTTTGCGTAGAATGCAACATCGCCCGGGTCGCCATGTTTCTGGTATAGACGGCGAAGCTTGGCTTGAGTGAGGGATGTCGTGGAGAGTAGCGCCTTCGAAAGTACGGACCCTCCGATGTTGAGTTCGGTATTTGGCTGGTACGTGGGACCTGGTCCTCGGGTCAACAATATTACGCTTGCGGATGGAGGTCAGAGACCTACCCAGAGAGTTCGACAGGAGGTACACGGCGGCCGTGAGACTAGCCGGATCGTGTGCGATGATGTAACGCAAGGTGTTTGTGAGAATATTCAGGATAAGGATCCGGCTCCGGGTGCCTGAGAGCGAGACGAGAGCATGCGAGAGGAAGGAGAACGGCGTCGTTGCACTTGGCCATGGACATACTTCGGGAGTCGTCAATAACGGGTCGACCAGCAAGTCGGGGAATGTCATGACAGTCGGTTTCGACTTCGGCATCGCGAGGTTGATATGCTG
The DNA here is from genome assembly GCA_001630345.1 of Calocera viscosa TUFC12733. Lineage (NCBI taxonomy): Eukaryota > Fungi > Basidiomycota > Dacrymycetes > Dacrymycetales > Dacrymycetaceae > Calocera > Calocera viscosa. The sequence continues at coordinate 88,773 of KV417302.1, read as the reverse complement.
CCTCGGTGCCGCCTTGCTCGGAGACCCGCTCTCTTCTCTCAATGACGCGATGGAAGAAACTTCCTCTTTGATGACCTCCTTGGCGTGCGCGACAGCCGCAGTCGCGCTCCTCCATCTGGCCTCTTCCGCCCGCATGGCATCCAGGTCCATCCCTTCCTCCGCCGCCAGCTTACGCGCCAGCTCTTCATCTTCATCCAGCACCTCCACCGGGTCCGATTTGCTCGCTCCCGTACCCTTCGTCCCCAAGAACGTTGAAGAAGTGGCGCTTTCCTTCGCAGCTTTTGGAGACGCGAAGAAGGACGCGATGCTCTGCTGACCTGCGCTGTCCTTTTTGGCCTTCTTTTTAGCCGGCGAAGATGCAGTTGCGGTTGCAGTCGCTAATGGTCTCTTCGACATCTCCAATATGCATCGACAGCGCGCGCTGGGTCGTTGTATGCGCGCTATGCGAGAGAGCATTCAGCGCTCTCGTCGTGAGTCGACGCGCTGAAGGCAGGGAGAGGAGTCGCGGTGGGAGTCACGGAAGGATCGATCGCGTCCCTCCATCACAGGCTACCCTGAACGGGACCGGAGAAGCGCGTGACTTTCTTCCACGTGTCTCTTTCATAAGCATGAAAGGGACAGCCACTGGGCATGAATTGAAAGCTCCCGTCTGAGATAAGCGTCGGCAGGAACCGGCAGCATAATCGCGTGAAAGGCGCTTATCGTCCTGATTATGGGCGCTTCACATAAGGACGTGGCAGGCTTGGACGTCTGTGGTTTCAGGCGGTCCGCATGTCTTCCTGTAACATTCCGTGATAACCTATCTACGATGCGTCCTTTCACTTCTCGTCTTAAACTTACGTTCCTGGATTAATTAATACTGAGACCGATTCTGTGTCGCATATCAATTCAATACAATGGCGGGCCATGCCGTGATATTAGCGCGATCCGTCTTGTGGCCGGATTCAAAACGGATGGGGTGTGCCGCGTTGAACACCTTTGTCGGGCAGGAGAGCTCCCGTGGTGTCATGACCTATCTCGCTCGTATTTCGAGAGGCTACAAGCACACGTCACGATTAGCTAAAATGTGAAGACACGGCTCATATGATCCGAAGGAGGCCCCATACAAGTGCAGTGCAGAGGCGGAAATGAAGGATGTCCTCCATATGGTTCACCCAGGACCACGGCTGCTTACATGTGGCAAACCAGAAACGGGCACCTGGGCTCTGCCGTTTTGTATTGCTTTCAGATTGATCGAGTTGCCACGGGATGTCTTCCTGACCCTAGAGGTCACAGATCCTTGCGCACAAGTCTTATCTGAGGTCTTCTTCAGTATCCCTGCAGAATGTGATCAGTCTAGGTTGGAGCGAGCTCAGAAAGGGTTGCGCATGAAAATGGCCGCGACGGTCCACCAAGAATAGACAGGGAGCTATGCAAGAAGGGAAGAAATACTGCGACTGTGAGGAAACGCTGATATCAGTGTCTTGAGCTTCCGGGACACCCCCTATCACCGCGCATCACCGTTGAGCCAGAAGTTTAGTCGAAGCGCGAGAACGATGATCTTCTGTTCGATCCCTTCTGGCTGAGCCGCGATCGACCGCGCCTCTTGCACCTTCGACTTCTGCTTCGATATCTTCCATGCTCGGCATTCATCCTCTTTTGGGTCTCGGACCCCGGATCCATGCCTACCACTTAAAACGTAAACATGCGATTAATTCATCTTAGCTCATCCGCCAGCAGAAAGAGCTCGTTGTCCTCATGCTCCACCCATTTGGCGCCAGGGTCCCGGAAGGGGAACCACACCCAGGCGAAGCCCAGTGCCGTTTGGTGGATGACGTGGGTGAGACGGTCTCGCTGCCTGGCTTCCTTTTGACTGGACGTGAGGGTGCAAATCCGAGACCCCGGTGTTCTTATCGCCCCCTTCCCCTTGTGACTATGTGCATGCTTGTGTATTCCTGATGTTGTCGAAACCGGCATGGGCCCGGGTGCTGCATGGCGCAGTTCTGAGGTTTGTGCTACACCCCGAGCTGGATTGTGTATCCACTTTGCGGGGTCGTCAGCGACAGAAGGGGGTAGAGGCTGTGCCGGTACTCAAAAGTTCCGGATTTTCTGACAGCGGCCGCTTAACGTCACGACCAGGAAGTGGGCAGAGATTACCAGTCGATAGGGTGGATAGTCAAGACGTCCGGCTACGGTCGGCAAATTGAATTAGACCGAGTGTCTCCCGAATATCGCGCACGAAGCTCCTCGAAGTGTTGGCGCCAAATGTGGGACGGAATGTGAAACCTCAACTTATCGATTAGGCATGCCCTATCAAAAGGATATCTCTCTACAGTGATGTGGTAGTTAGTGGTGTGCAGCTAGACGATACATCGGCGAGCAACAGAACATTCCTGCAAGACACCTGCAGCCCCTAGAGTATAACCTTTGTACAGGAAGTTTGGAAGAAGAAACACAGAGAGACGAGATCAGGGAAGTGATTGCCCTACTCAAGTAGGGCGCGTAGAATACAGCAATCCCTACTGTACAGCAGAGCATTACAATGAAACAGTAGAATACAAGTTATAGAATCGTACAAACCGGCGACTTCCTTTGAAACGTCCCCAGTTGCTAACGGCCCCCATTTCCGTTCCCGTCGCGTCTGGGTTCCTCATTGACGTATCTTTCGTACATTTCTGATTCGCGCGATGGCCCAGGATATTGTGAACCACCGCTTCGAGGTGGCGGAGGTCCATAGTCGCGCGGAGGATAGTCTCGACGAGGGGGAGGGCCGTAGGGACCTGGATTTGGCTGGGGCCCGTACTCGCGTGATGGAGTACCGTATCCACTAGGCGGTGGAGGTCCAGAGTATGGACCAGGCGGGGGAAGCCCTTCATATCGATGGTGATGCGGGCCATAGTCAGGAGGAGGAGGCGGAGGAGGCGGAGGCGGATGTCCATGCCCGTAACTTTGCGATGGGGGAGGCGGGCCATATCCAGGCGGCGGTGGACCATAGCCTGGAGGAGGAAGCCCGTACCCAGGATATGGAGGGTAGTAATCATCCGGACCTCTCTCCCTTGCTTCTCGCAGTATCCATTCTCTCGTCTGTTCGGGACCACCTTCGTGAGGAATTCGCTCAACGCGGGGCCGCCCAACATTACGATGCATCATGGGAGGGTTGGGTACACCGCGATTGACGCGGTTCTTTTCCTGCTGACGGCGGTTTTGGAACCTGTATGCGTGTCAGAAATTGACCCAGACCACAACGAGACCCCGATTCACGCACCAAATCTGAACTTGGCGTGGCTGCATGCCAAGACGCTCTGCAAGTTGCAGCCTTTCCTGAGTAGATGGGAAGGCAGTCCGATTGTACACTTGTGTGAGCGATTGAAATTGGCGCCTATTGGGTGGTCAGCCAGCGTGTCCAACGTACCACGGGTCGTACTTACGGAGTCGTCCGATGTCGCCGCGCCTTCAACTCACCAGCATCCTGCCCATATGCCTCAACGACATCGGGCAGAAGCGTATCCCTGTACTGAACACTGCTCATCCCACTTGAATAGAGGTCGTCTCCCGAAGAACTATGCCGCTCGTATTCCGGCGATAAGCTGACACTGCTGTGCCCGCCTGTTGACCCAGCCGAAGGATGTCCTGAATCGCTGGGCGGTCCTCCAGGTGCTCCTGGTAGAGGGTTCGGCAGGGTGAGACTCGTGAAGAGACGACCGCCAATAGCATTGGGCAGGCGGGCCGGACTGTTGTCGTTTCCCGAGGATCCTGGGTCCATGGCAGGGCTTGGCAACTGGTAATTCGCAGGTGTGTGTGGGTTCTCGGCATATGAGGTGCCACCGCGGGACGAAGGCGAGCGAGTTGTATTATGAGGCGAGTTGCTGGGATGACTGCTGCCCGCAGAACGAGGTGGAGCTGGATACGAGGTGCCAAGAGACGTCTGTGCAGGATGAAGGGGGTGGAGCGTAGAAGGGTACTGGGCGCTTGGCGGATAACCGGGTGCGTAAGCCGAGTAAGCGGGAAAATGCGGCGCCGAGCTATTGGGATGCGTTTGAGTCGGCGGAGAACCGGGATATCGAGCATCTGGCGTACGATAAGTCGCTCGGGCAAGAATTACGACAAAATGACTCACCATGGACCGGATGTAGACCTTGAGCAGAATAGGCGTTACGCAGCGCAGCATCAATCTTGTGATCTGTAGGAGAGGCTTGAATTCTCTCGGGTGCTTCGCTCTGAGCAGACGAACCAGGCATCCGCGAGTACGACGCTGTTGGACTATGCGACAGACTTATAGCCTGCGTAGAGCGCATGTGGGAGACAGGAGCGTCCATGGTGGTGGGAGGCGTTCGCTGACGGGGGTTAGGGTCCTCCATCGGGTGCCTCTCGTGGCTTATTTGTACCGTGGGTCGATGACGATCCGGCGGAGGAGCATCTGGGGATCTCGCTTGAGATTGCGGGAGCGCAGGATAAGTTCGGACGGTTGGTGAAGTTGATGGATTCGGCCGGTTACCCGTAGTTTGACGGTTGCCGGAGGTAGTATATGGCGTATCTTCCTCGGGTTTGCGTTCTGGAGGCATCGGCGATGGACCCTCAGAGCTGGAGTTCGGTGAGACGGGAGAGTCAATGAGGAGCGGTCGCGCTGCGGTGAGGGCGTGTCCGGGTACAAGTTGGAGGTGCGGTGGGGATTTATACGAGTCGGTGCTGGTCAAGGCTTGATGGTCGAGATCACTCCCTGGCATGACAGTTCCGCCGTCGAGATCCGTGGCATTGAAAACAGAAACGAGCGAAAGGTCCTGGGAGGGCACAATCGGCATGGGATGAATGAGTTCACCCGCCGTCAGGAATGGAAGGAGAGCGATGGCAGTCAGATGGCAGTGAGGGACGGGGCTGGGCGGTGGCGGTGGCGCCCAGTCAGAAAATGCTAAATGGGTGCACGATCGAAGTGAGAGCGACGGTAAAGCCGAGATTCATGAAAAAGGGTGGTGATATGGACGATGTGCGACGAAATGAAGCAGGAGAACCAATCAATAGCGGTCGACTTGTTGTTCTTCTGATGCTGATGCCGATGCGAAGACGTAGTCGCGTGATGATGGTGATGAGGGCGCCAAAGAACAGCGCGCGACATCCAGCAGGACCAAGCTCCTGGGGTCCTTCGTGAGAAAATGAAGAAAATACCACGGATAAGCCAATAGTGTGCGCTGCCCAGGCACTTGTTAATTATCTCCTCTGATCTCCGCGGGGAAATATCTTCCCAGATGCAGCAGGAGATTCCCGAATGTACGGGGAGGATGACAAATTATCGGAGCGCCAAAGACTACAATCGATAGCTGCGTAGACTGCTTGACCAGGGCAAAAATAAGGTCAAGCAGCGGGACAGCAGAGACCAGAAGATCCTATTGTCCCGAGTAGCAGATGTCGATCAAACGGGGGCCAAGGTGGGCTGATACCCAGAGGCGTGGTAGGGTAAAGAAGTTCCGGGATGTATGCGCTTGCAACAGCCGAAGAATGGAGGGTGCGCAGCTGGTGATGGGAATTGAGAAGGCCGCCTGGCAAATAAGAGGATGAGGAGGGCCAGATAGCTGATGGAGGGGACGATTTGATGATGATTCTGCGTGTCGAAGTCGTCGGTGGTCGTCGTATCAGTAGAGGCGGGAGCGGAGATGGTATCCCAGGGCGGCAAACGTCAGGGTCAGGATAAGTGAGGAATGGGACAATCCCGATATGCCTCCGGCCAACTGTCATGCCCTGGATAATAGGGTGTCCGGCATGCTTGTGCATGAGCGCCACAATGAGAATGCGATGCCGTATTGTGTTATCCACGTGGCTGGACCAAAAATCCGCAAAAAGATACAGAGATAACCGCCGGGTTCAAATCAAATGACAATTCATCCCACTCGAAGATAACGGACTCACTATGAACCCTTTCATCTCGCCCCTCTTGCCTTTACCCGGGTCCCGCTCGGCGCAACTCAATTTAGGGTGTCGTCCGTCGCTTGTTGTCCCGCACTCTGTCGGCTTCTTTTCAGGGGTTAGGGGCAAACATCGACCCCTCAGTTTCCTTTCTGCGTCAACGTCTCCTAGCTGGCGAGCAAAGGCATTATGAATACTATCTGGCCGTCGTTGTACAGCGATGAGCACACTCTTGCCCGCCATCCAGGAGCGCGTACATCTGCGATAGCTGTGTATATCTGGTTTCCGCGCCACAATGGCTAGCCCTGTCTTCTCATCTGCGGATGTCTATTCGCGCTCCAACGGGTTTCAAAGGGCTCTGCACCATGACATGCCTGCGCACTCTACAGGCTATGCTCCTATTCCGATGGACTACGAAGGCGGATACTCGAGCGTTCTCCCTGGCGGGACACTCCTGCACAAGGGCTTCTATGATCTATTGGCGATGATTCCGACCCCAAGGACCTCGCTGCTGTGGGGTTTGTTAAGTAACCGATCTGCGGTACCGGCGAGACCTGCAGCAGTGCTCAGCAAGAAAGCCCCTGCGAATGGACCGGATAGAGGCTATGTGCAGGTTGCTGATAGGACTCGGAATGTGACTGGTCGCAAGCTCAGCAAAGACATGATATCCTCTCCTACCGCATTTGTTCATTTGGTTCACGCATCAGACACTGTGCAAGCCGAGGTGTTACTGAAGCGATGGGGTCCCGATAACCAAGGCAAGATCGCAGGTGCGGCAGAGATGTGTATTGTCTAGTGTTCTAGCTCAATCCGATTATTCTCCATCAGATCCATCCTGGGCTGCGCCCATCAAGGAAGTGGTTCGAGCAAAAATGCAAACCAGAGCAATTGCGGAGGTCGTCAGCCACATGCGTCCCGATGCGATACCTGGGGCACCGCACCCTCTGCTGCGCGTTGTGAATGGTGGCAGCTCGCTCATCACCAACACCACCGGATCAGTCGCGCCGCCCGTGCCGGACAAGGATGCCTGGCTATCGAAGACCGCGATCGACGGCTTACCTCACACGCGCGAGGAGCGCGGCGCGGGCACATTCGCACTCGGCGATAAGGACAATGTTGGTGTGGGGCAAGAAGTCTTCAGGACGAGAACCATTTCAAGACCCATTGTTCCCTCCCTGATTACGCTTGAAAAGGCGGTGTCTGCGCGGATATACTTTGAAAACCTCTACTTTCCTCTTCTTCGGCAACGTCCGTTGCGCGAACAACGAAGGATCGCCCTAGAAAAAGACATGGACAGCCTCTACATGGACGAGGGCCAGAAACAGATACTGCGCGACCGTTGGCGGAAGAATGAGACAGACTACCTGCGCGAACGACGACGTAAAATTGATGTATCTGCTTTCACCAGACTCAAGACGATTGGACACGGTACGTTATGCAGGGCAATGTTGATCATTGATAAGGTCCGCTTACCACACACCCGGCGTGGCACTCCAGGTGCTTTCGGTGTCGTCTATCTCGTTAAAGAGAAGCGCACAGGCGAACTCTACGCGATGAAACAGGCGAGGCCCTTGATTTGTACCCGCGTTAAGCGAGGAATGTTAATGGTTTGCTGCTAGATGCGGAAGACAGACATGCTCCGTAGAGGGCAAGAGGGTCACGTTCGCGCGGAACGTGAAGTGCTGAAGAGTGCTGCGCTGGCCGGCTCTAGCCGCGGAACAGACTGGATCGTGCGCTTATTCTATAGGCAAGTTATATCCCCTCCATTCGCCAATTAATTACAGAAGCTAATGTGAGCTAGTTTTCAAGATCAGGACTCTCTTTATCTCGTTTTAGAGTTCATGGGTGGCGGGGATTTGCTTAATTTGCTAATCGAGCGGGATGTCTTTGAGGAGAACTTCACCAAGTTCTATGTCGCCGAGGTCAGTTACTATCGCCCAATACGGTTGATGATCTTTATAAGGGTTATCACAGATGATCCTCTGTATAGAGAAATGCCACAGACATGGATTTATCCATCGTGATATCAAACCAGACGCAAGTAATATCCACGGCGTTAATGACACCTCCTGATATTCTGTTACTCAGAATTTCCTTTTTGACAAGGACGGGCATCTCAAGCTGAGCGATTTTGGTCTAGCGTTAGCATGATTTATTCAAGCCGGTCGGCGGAGACTGACACCGCTTATCAGCACGGACTTACATTGGGCGCATGAGACCTCCTGTATGGTTTCGGTATAAAAAGCGGAAAAGAAGAAACTCAAGACCCATTTGGTTTTGGCAGATTACGAACAACAGCGGCGAGACCTTCTTAAGAAGTACGGGATCGACCTCGCGGACGGGAACGATTTCGATGACAGCGTGGTCACCCGGCGGCTTCATCCGAAGCAGGTGGAGAGGATCATGGGAGGACAGGGTGTCACAGAGGGTGTCTTCACATGGCGTGAGCGAAATCGGAAGAAGGTGACAGCACCGTCACGGAAGACATGGACGTTGACTGACCGCGGAACGTGACCGCATTACCAGCTGGCGTATTCCATGTACGTCCTGCCCATTAGGTCCAGATGACTGGGACGCTCACGCGTGCACACAGCTGCGGGACGAATTCATATAGTAGGTTTAGCCACACTATAGGGAGTGATGATCTCCATTGACGGATTGCTCGAAGTGTCTCCCGAGGTTATTCGAGGTGATCTGCCCGTTGCACCATCAGAGCTCGCATTCTGACTGCTTTCTGTTATCGAGGCCAGGGATATGGATACTCGTGTGATTACTGGAGTCTCGGTGTCATCATGTTTGAGTGCTTGTTCGGCTACCTTTCTTTCCGGAAAGAGAACCGTTGCTGACTGGGTTGTCCATGACAACAGGTATGGATATCCACCCTTCATCAGTCATTCGGTATTGTGCCATCTTATCACTTGGGCCCCTGACTCACTTTACCCTTGATGAACAGCGTCACACAACAAGGCAAAAGATTCTAAACTGGAAGCAGGCGCTCCATTTCCCAACACGCCCCCGGGTTTCCCGGGAGGCAGTGGACCTGATGCAGCGCCTGTTGTGTGAAGCCGAGGATCGGCTCGGCTCTGTCGGACCGGGTGCGCACCCCTTGCGTAGCTCTGCCATCGCTGGGGCTGGGTACAACCGACGAAGCGGATTCTTCCAGCAGCCCGTGTTGGGCGTCTCGGACGGCGCAGATCAGATCAAGGTTTGTGTTCTCCTCAGAGCTTACAACTTCCACATCGAGACATGCCGTGACGGCCGCTTCGCGCTTCCCATCATCTCCCTGCCGTGTGATAGACAATGACGTCGTGGATTGATAGGCACACCCATGGTTCCAGGGCATCGACTGGGCTCACCTGCGGTACCGGACTGCGCCCTATAAGCCAGACCTTCGTCGGCCAGACGACACGCGGCACTTTGACGCGGACATCGAGCCAGAGGTGCGGTAACATTCTCCCTTGTTCCGCGCTCGGTTCCCAAGCGCCCAACGACGCGACGGGGAGCCGAATAGCCCTTCATCTTCTAACTATCGCGGTATTCTTGCGCCGAGCTGACGCGGGCTTGTTCGCAGCCTCTCGCGCCGGCGAACGGCCTACCGGCGGACGCGACGACCGACCCAGTCCTCCGGGACGCGGTGCACGGCGCGACGGCGCTTGGAATTCGCAAGGCGTACGCATTTGCGGGATTTACGCACAGAAGTCCCAGGCCGATGGATGTCAGGAAACTGAGGGTGGGACAGAGGGATAGCAGGTTGCTGCCTGGAGGAGCGGACCGGGGGAGGTCGACAATAAGGCAGAGCGAGCTCAGATTGAATAGGCCCATGTCGCTGTGAATGCGATTATCACGACTAGCACGACTTTAATGACATTTCGACAAAGGAAGCGACGTGCGGAGCATAGGGGTTGTTGATGTGTTTGTTTTGTTGGCGATCGACGTAATTACAGAAGGTGCCCAGTGGCTGTGCCCAATAATGCACGTTCTTCATTATGCCGTTACCCAGCGCGTCTGGGCTTCTTCGTCTCACCGCTCGGAGTCCACAGCGTACGGACCTGGGTAGCTACAACAAACACGTCGAGGATATGTAATTCGAGTCAGGCTTGCAGGCGGAAATAGGCATACACATTCCCAGTCAGGCAGCGATCGTGCCAGAACGTCTCGAGTGACGCAGACTCGAGTCAGCCGCCCAATCATGCGTGCCCTCATATAGACGCGGCGCGAACCGGCACCCTGTCTCGCTACCGCTACGGTTCTCAACTGCACATCACTTCTCCCAGCTTGCTCGCTGGCTACTGAGAGACTCGGAAGAGACACGACACAGATGCGAATATGACTTCACTGAGAGCGTTCATTACTGAGGTAGATGCACAAAGAGGCAAGATTATCGCACAGGAGAGGGCGAAGCTGCATCCGGAGGGCGAGGATCGAATACCCCACGATGCGGCGGATCTCCAGGTGCGTCCTACCCTGAGCCTGCAGTAGCGTGCTAACAGGTCCATAGTCACTGCTACTGTCTGGAAATCTAGCCGCTGTTATCACCGTCATCCAGCCCGTGCTGCTGCAGCGCTCCGAGCTCATCGTTCGGCTAGGGGCGCACAAGACGCACAAGGATGACCAGCAGGCAGACCTGCCCGAGGCGGGGATGGAGGACGCGCCGCTGATTGGGCAGAGGCTGAGCGAGGATGAGCTGCGGAAATGTACCGAGCTGCTCCGCGCGGTTGTTGAGGAACTCGGGGCTACAGTACGCCTCCTTTGTGGCGGGTATCCCAACCTGCTGACTGGATGGACTCGTAGATGGCGACGATCCACTCGAACGCGACGTCAGCTTACCTCCTCCTGCGCCTCCCGTCTGCGACGCTCGAGCGCATCCCCGAGCTGCGCGTTGCCTGCGTTGGCAATGTCGACTCTGGCAAGTCGACCACTCTGGGCGTGCTGACGCGCGGCTGGCTGGACGACGGGAGGGGTAAGGCGCGCGTCGCGCTCTTCCGGCACAAGCACGAGATCGAGAGCGGGCGAACTAGCTCGGTCGGCATGGAGGTGGGTACTTTTGTTCTCCTTCGAGGGGATTCGCGGTGTTACGGCAGCTGACGGGTTGCAGATCTTGGGCTTCGCGGCAAGCGGAGAGCCCGTGTTCCCCACCGCGGGGATGGAGACTGCCGCTGGGAGCGCGGCAAAGCGCGAGAAGCTCGGGTGGGACGATATCATTCGGAAGAGCGCCAAGATCGTGTCGTTCATCGATCTCGCCGGGCACGAGAGGTACCTCAAGACGACGCTGTACGGGATGACGTCGCAGAACGCGGATTGCGTGATGCTGATGGTGGGGGCCAATGCTGGGCTGATCGGGATGAGCAAAGAGCACCTGGCGATCGCCCTCGCGCTCAGCGTGCCCGTCATCATCGCCATCACCAAAATCGACATGACGCCCGCGAACGTGCTCGAGGCGACCGTCAAGAGCGTCGTCAAGATCCTCAAGAGCCCCGGGTGCAGGAAAATGCCCGTGTTTGTGCGGAGCAAGGAGGCGGCCGTAGAGATCTCCCAGTCGTTCATGAAAGATCGGTGGGCAATTTTGCATGTCTCACTTGAACCGAGTGCTGATCGCCTGCGCGTAGAATATGCCCCATCTTCCTCATTTCGAACGTCTCGGGGCAGGGCCTGGACCTGCTGCGCATGTTCATCAACCTCACGCCGTCGAGCATGGGCGACGAGGAGAAATACCTGCTTGACGCGCCTCTCGAGGTGCGCCCCTCCCTCCGGTCTTCTCAACCCGCTGACCGCGTAACAGTACTCCATCACCGAGGTCTGGTCTGTACCGTACGTCGGCACCGTCGTGAACGGCACGCTGAACTCGGGCACGATCCGCGCAGGGGACACGGTGCTCCTGGGCCCGGACGGGCACGGCGCGTTCGGGAACGTGACTGTGAAGAGCATACAACGGAAACGTGCGACGGTCGACACGGCCGAGGCGGGGCAGAGCGTGTCCTTTGCGCTCAAGAGGGTGCGCAGGGGCGCAGTGAGGAAGGGGATGGTCATCGTCGCCAAGACGGATGGGCCGCCTCCGAAAGGTGCTTTCTCTATACTTTCAGTTGGTTTGCCACTCAGATGTTGTTCAGCCGTAAGACGCTTCGAGGGCCAAGTTCTCATCCTGTACCACAACACCACCATGCAGCGGAACTACCAGGCGATGCTGCACTGTGGCGCCGTACGGCAGACGGTAAGGATCGTGTCGATCGACCATCCCCAGGGCCTGCTGAGGACCGGCGACCGCGCAACCGTCGTGTTCGAGTTTGTTGTCGGGCCCGAGTTCCTCAAGGAGGGCATGAAGCTGCTGTTTAGGGAGGGGAAGACGAAGGGCCTCGGGGTGGTCACGCGGTTGCTGTGAGATACAGGGCTTGAGATGGCCGCTTTGGCTACGGCCGGGCCTGCGAGGTAATGATTGGAATTTATGCATGGATTGGCTAGGACTGCTATGATCATGTACAACATGTATAATGGATGTTGTTGTAGTCCAGTTCCTCCTATCTCCTATCTTTGTGGTATATTTAACTCGACGGGAAGAAGATGAAATTAGCTCAACATCGGGTGGATTACGTTGGGGGGGACACGGTTCAGTCGGCGGGTCGGATGTATGCGCTGGCTGTGTCGATTTTCCTCCGCAGGAATTTGCGTCGTGTGGCTCACCCTGACCAACCCCCACCAACCCTCCGCCCACGCCGACGTCCAACGCTGCCACCACCCGCTCTCCGGTCATCCACCACCTTGACAGTGACCCCGGCAGACAGTGAGCGACTCAAAAGCACCTAGTCAGTGCACGCCAACTAGCACAACTTTACCCCCCGCGTACAATGTCCGTTCTCACTTGCATGTATGCGCGCGCACGACTGACGAAAATTCCTTGGCACAGATGGCGCAGGAGGCGCAGGCTCCCGAGCTCTCGCCCGCCACACCAACCCCAGCACCCGGTTCGGAGGGCTCTGCGAGCACCCTCTCTCGCAACCAGCTCAAGCGGCAGAAGAAGGCCGCCAAGGCCACCGGCGACACACACGGTAACGGGAACGGAACCGTGATCCCTGATGCGGCCGCTGCGGCGTTGACGGACCACGCACCCGAGAAGGTCGAGATCGCTCAGGGTAAGGTGGATGCGAGCCTGCTTGCGGGCAAAGGCGAGCTCGGGGAGGCCATCGATCAGGAGGCCGCTGCCGTGGCTGGGGGACCCAAGTTCGCCACTGTCGAGTTTATTAGCAAGAGGATCCGCACGCTGAGGAAAAAGATTGTGCGTTTGCGAGCTTATATCAGTGCATACATGTTGCTTACTAATTTTGACGCAGGACCGTATCCTGACTTACGCGCACAAGCCGAGGACCGAGCTAAACGACGACCAGAAGAAACTGGTTGACTCCCTCCCCGGCCTGCAGGGCGCTATGAAAGAGCTCGAGGAGGCCCGCAAGGGGCTCGAGGTGCGCTTCCCTCCCTCGTCCTCTCATCTCCACTAACACCGTCCAGCTGCTCGAAATCGAGCAAACCGTGCAGCGGGAGACGATCCGCCAGCTTGAGGCCGCCGACGCTGCCTCGGCGATCGCGCAGGCTGTCAGCGTCGCCCAGGAAGCGCAGGAGGAGTCCTTCAAGCTCGTGCTCGGCTTTCTCAGGTTCTACCAGGCGCTCATGCTCGGTGCCATCGCCCAGCCCAGCCTGACGGACCCGGAGCTGCAGGCGATCCACGCCGCGCACGGGGGGCTGATGCACCCCGAGGAGCATGGGACTGTCATGCGCGGGCTGATGGGCGGGGAGGGTGAGCTCGAGGGTGTTGATTGTACGTCTCTCCCGTCCCATTTTTTCCCTCGCTAATCATTGGGCAGACCTCCGCCTGCGCGACATCCTCTCCACCTATCTGGATCCCGCTGCTGCCGCGGAGCCCACCCCCGAAGCCGAAGCCGAGGCCGAGGCGGAAGCGGAAGAGCTGGAGGGCGCATACGCCCAAGCCGTCGCCCAAGCTCTCGCCGAGCAGGCCGTTGCGGACGCTGTAGCCGAGCCTGATGCGCCGCTGTACGCCGCGCCCCAGCCCGCGGCAGGGTTCATGTTCATGAACCCTGACGAGCTGGACCCTCCCGCGCCTGTCCCTGGTCTGGACGCGTATGAGCAGCAAGAGCAGGCGGCGGAAGCGGAGGCCGTGCTGGAGGCTGTTGAGCAGGCTGTCGCTGAGGCTGAGGCCGAGGCCGACGTGCAGGAGGCGATTGAGGGGGCGCTCGAGGAGGCCATTGCTGAGGCTGCTGTTGAGGAGGCTATTGAAGAAGCTATCGAAGAGGCCATCGAAGAGGCCATCGAGGAGGTAAAGCATCTTTCATTCTGCAATGATCGTTATTCCTGACCCACCTAGCAGGCTGCTGCTACTGCACCAATAAGTACCGGGCCGATCGACTGGGCCGCGCACGGAGATGATGGAGAGCTTCCCGATCTGGGCGAGCTGCATGCGGCGCTCGGCTCCACGGGCGTGCACACGCCAGCTGATCCGGAAATAGTCGCTATCGAAGTCCTCGTCGAGTCCGTCGCTGTTGAGGCCGAGCCCTCTGTACCTTCTGCCCCGGCGCGCCGTGGCTGGGGCCCGCGTGGCGGGACCCGTGGCGCAGCCGAGGGGGGCGAGCGCGGCTTCCGTGGCCGTGGTGGCAACCGAGGTGGGCGTGGCGGCTTCCGTGGTACCCGGGGCGGGCCGAACGGCACTGCTCCTGGACCTTACTCCTCCGCCCCTGCTGGCGTGCCCAAGGAAAATGGCCACCCTCCGGCGGAGGAGGACGAAGGGTGGACGGCTGTTCCCAGTAAGCGCGGTGCTAGGGGTGCTGGAGCTGGTGGAGCGGGTAGCGGGTTCAGGGGCGAGGGTGGCGGGTTCAGGGGCGAGGGCAGGGGCCGTGGCGAGGGCAGGGGCGAGGGCAGGGGCCGTGGTGGAGAGTTCCGAGGCCGTGGCGGGGAGTTCAGGGGACGCGGAGAGGGGTACCGTGGGAGGGGTGGGCCGCCAGGCGAGCGGGGCGAATTCCGCGGTAGGGGGCTGAGGGGTGGTGAGCCTTTCTGAGAAAGCTTGTTGGTACTTGAGCTGATTGTGCGCATAGGCAACCGCGGCGCTCCCCGTGGCGCACCAAACGGCAACGGTGCTCCCGCCGAAGCTGCACCTGCGCCCTCATCATAACGTGAAAAAACCTGCAGATACCGGTAGGATGCGTTCTACGCCACATGTGATCGCTGTTGTTGTCCTTTCCATCTGTAGCATTTGTCCTTTGCCTATTAGGTAGTACAAAAAATCTGACACGATTGGCGTCTATCCAAAAAGGAGAGGAGAAGCGGGAGTAAACAGAGTGAAAGAAAACCATAAGACAAGACATGAAGGACTCGTTGTACCCAATGCTGAAAAAGCTTGGCATGCAGACCATCAAGGGAAAATAATACACCATCTGCCTCAGGGCAGGTCATATGTCAAAGGCGAACTGCAAACTCCAATCTCGCATGCTCCCATCGCCTTCTGTCGCTGACGGTGGGACAGCAAGATCACCAAGAATCTGCCGAGACGGGTGAGCACCGCACAAGGCGAGGAAGGAAAGAGACGCACAGAGTTGGGTAACCATCCGAGCGAGCCGCCGTTGGTCGACATGCTCGGCGGCAGGCCAAACCCGTCCAGCATGTTGACCGCGGCAGCCCACTCCATCGTGCTGCTGTTGGGATCGACCGGGAACATAGACATGCCCGGGTCGAACACGGGCGGGTTGGGCGGGTTCATGATCGACTGGAAGTCGTTTGTGAACTGCGATGGTGGGGTGGGCGGGATGCGCCCGAGCGAGGAGGGGAGCTCGACGCCGGACTTGAGCTCTTCCAGTCGTTTGCGGGTGAACTCGACCATTTGGCGGAGGGGGAAGACGAAGCGAGAGGCGGGAACTGGTGCGCATCAGCATCTTGGAATCCGACTGATGTCTAGGTACTCACTCTCGGAGAATAAACGGATCAGGGATTCCACCATCCGTATCGAGTCCTCGATATCGACATCCTGCGGGAACAGCCTTGCAAAGCGCAACAAGAACGCCGCCGCGAATGCCGCGCTCGTGTGTGTGTACGTGACGGCTACAAACACGTCAGCGTCGAAAGTTAATGGTAACGGCAAGGCCGCCCACCATATCGCAGCCCCTCCCTATACTCGGGCGCCTCGAGACAAATCTCGATGCACCCCCTGGCGTTATGCACGGCGGTCATCATGACCTCGTGCATCTGCGGGTGTTCCTTTGCGTCCTGGACGGTGCGCAGCTCGCGGAGAGCGATCGAGTGCATGAACAGCACTGCGTACATGCGCTGGATCTGGGCGCTGGAGCGGAAGAAGCCAGCGGCATCAGGGTGCTTCTCGCTCATCATAAAGTCCCACTCGGTGTGCCAGTCGTCGATCTCCCGCCCGCCCTCGCGCAGGATAGAGACGACCTTGTCATAGTCCCGCTCCTCGTCGAGCATGTCGTGTATCCGGGCTGTCCACATCATCAACACTCCACACCCTCTCACAAAGTAAAAGCGCGGCACGCACTTTGGATCATGAGCAGCTCGGACGTGCTGACCAGCCTCGCATCCGTAAGGATACTACACGGGTGTGTCAACAGATGCCTAGCCTCTGAGATGCTCTTGTCGCCCCTGATCATTGCGGGCCTTCCCGTCCCGCGCCCGATCTGGAGCTCGAACACGAATAGGCCGAGCCAGGTACGCGCCTGGGAGACGAGCGGGGCGTCCAGCGATACTTTCGGGTCAGGGTTAGGGTCGTGTCGCCCTGCGCGCATCTTGGCCACAAGCCGGGGAAGCGCTTTGTGCATCCCGATCTCCATTCCCTGGGAGGTGTTAGCACGGGACATCTTCCCAGAGGCAAGGAAAAGCGCTCACCATCCTGATCCCGTGTCCTGCGGCCAGCCAGCCAGTCTTGCTGCTCCACCCGGCGAGCAAGAGCATCGCCTGCACGCACTCGACTCCCTGGGGCTGGGAGAACAGCGTATCGCGGGCGAGGTTGCTCGCCTCCTGGAACAGCTCGGTGTGCACGCGCGAGGGCGGGCCCCCGCCGTCCCGCACGCGCGCGGCGACCATCAGGATGGCGCAGAAGACAAAGGGGGACCGCTGTCGGAGCGAGTCGAATGTATCCACGTCGGGGTTGAACACGGCTAGGAAGCGGTAGCATCCGGAGAAGTATCTGCGCACGAACATGCATCAGCACTCTCTCCCAATCCGCAATCTTGCCCAGCACGCCCCCCACAGGCGGATCGAGCGGGTGAGCGGGTGGGGCGACGACTCACATGCGATACAAATCCCTCGCTTCCTCCTGCTTGATAACCCCTCTCTCAACCACATCGCTCGCCCTCTCCCTCTCCCCCTCCAGCCCCTCCCCATCGCCGTACAGCACCCCAGCGCCGCCGAGCGCCGCGCTCGCCCGCCCGTCGTTCAGCTTCCTCTTTTTGCCCAAGGGGCCGGGGGGTGTGGACTTGTCCTCCGGGGAGTTGACGCCTGCTTGCGCGGCAGCGACGCTTGCTAGATCTGTGATGAGAGGTTAGCATCGTCCGGGGAACATGGTGCAGCGCCGAAGGCAGAAAGCGGAAACCCTCGACCTCGGCCAGCCAAGAGGCAGGAGCTGAGCCCATTATCGGCAGCAGCCAAATCCAGCCAAATCCAGCCCAGCCCTCGCCCTCAGGCCGAAGGAGACGTCTCCGGGGAAGAAAGACCCAACTCACCCGAAAGGACCTCAATAGGCGCCAACAACGCCTTCGGCGGCAGTTCCCCCTCATCATCGCTCGTAGCCGCGCTCGTGGGGATACTCTTGAACTGATCTGCCCCTACGCCGCCTAGGCCGCCGGGCCCGAGTCCGTGCGGGTGGTTTGAGTGCCCGTGCGGGTGGAGTCCGTTCCTCCGCCTGCCTGGGGATCGGCGGGCTAGAGACTGGAGTGCAGAGGGGGAGGGCGGGAGCTGGAAGGAGGTGCTGTGCGGGAGTGGTTGATGGCCCACGCCCACGCCCACGCCCACGCCCACGCCCACGCCCACGCTGGGCCCGGTGCCAACCCCGCCATGCATCGAGTGTGCCGAATGCTGGGAGCTTGGGCTGACCCCCTGCCCTCCTCCGCCATTGGGGAAATGCGGGCTCTGGGCGTACCTCACCTGCCCATGACCCTGGAGTGTATCCGGGGAAGGCGTGTGCGTGTACACGGGTGAGATGTTGTGCGCCCCCCCACCTCCTCCTCCCCCGGGCTGGCCGTTGGCGCTGGGCGAAGGGCCGGAGTGGGAGGGCGGGTTGCTCGACCCCGCACCGGTCGTTGGCGGGCCGGGCGCGGGCTGGGAGGGGTACCTCTCCCCCGAGAGGGGGAAGAATCCGTCCCCCCCCGCTTGCCCGCTGGTCCCGTTAGTGCTGCCATTAGGAGCACCCTTGATAGCCCCCAAGATCTCCCTCATCGTCCCCTGCAGATCCCTGAACTCCCTCTCGAGGCTGGCGAGACGCTCGACCGCGACGCTGTCCAACGCATGCTCTTTCTTGATTGACTCGAAGACGCATTGGATGCCTGAGGACTTGCACCGCGCGCAGGGGGGGTCGTCCGCCCCTTCGCAACGCATCTTGTGCTTCCGGCAGGAGGTGCAGGCGCCTGCGAGCGGGAGCGAGCGTAGCGTGACAGCGCGGAGCGAGACAGAGCAGCAGAGCGTAGCAGGAAGAACAAACCAACCACCCGTCAGCCTCCTCCAACAATCAACATCCAAAAGAGAGGGACGCACGGTTAACCCGGAGGACAGCGCGCTGTACGGGCTGGGAATTGCTGCTGCTGCTGCTCATGAGCGCCGATGCTTGCCCTTGCGGGGGAGGGGGGCCGGAGGGGAGGATCTTCTGGGGGGGGGGGGGGGGGTGGGAGGGTGCAGGGGATGGGCTGCGGCGAAGTGGGGAGGAGGGAGGAGGGAGGTGAGGTCGTGACACACGAGCGTGCGTGCTAGCGAGGTGCAGGAGGTCGTGAGCGTGAGCTTTGAGGAAGTGTCGTGAGCTGGTGCGGTGGTGAGCCCCGGGATAGCGAGGAGGATGGCAGGGACAGCGAGGACGGGGGCGGGGAGCGCAGAGAGGACAGCGAGGACAGCAGGCACGCCACTACGTGGGAGGGGGAGGAAGTGCCTGTGTCGCGGGGTGCGGGGGCGGGTGCAAGTTGCGGGGGATTGATGCGGAGAAGCAAGTGCGTGAGGACTCGATGCGTGCCACTCCTCCCAACAGCTCAGTGTCGCACGTCGGTCGTCGGTGGTGGTGAGCGCAGCTTAACGAACGAAGGACCGATCACCCCGCTCTCGCTTCTGCCAGTGCCAGTGCTGGCTCACGTGCACGCTGGATCGCCTTACAGAGAGCACGCGCTGTGTCTCTCCCCGCTTGCGCATTCTATTCCTCATTCACTTTCCCAGCAGCACTTCCCAGCACAAGCCAGTGACTGCCTGACTGAACTGGCACGGGGGCGGGAGCGGGGCGTGCTTGACCCGTGACCTCGGAGGCAGATGCGACATTTCGGCTAGGGGCGCTGGGGTCCGGGGAAGGGCAGCGGGGCGGCACTAGCATTCTGGCTTGCCGGCCTTACCTCACCATACCTCACCTCACCTTTCTAGTGCTGGATACGGAACATACCTGTCCGATCAACCTGCAGCTGGCTTATCAAATTTTCATTCCATTCCTGAGCAGCTCTTTACAGCTCTAGAAGCTGGCGAGCTCGGGCTCTGGGCCTAAATAAAGCACCCCCCACCCCCTCCCTCCCCGCATGGTGCGGCCGGAGAATCCCCGGGTCAAAAAACCCCTTCCGGCACACGGCACAAGATCACGCAACCACGCAACCCCCAAACCCACAACATGATCTCCTCCACTTCCCCGACTTCAGGGAAGAATGACCCTCCCGGGGATGTGCTAACATACCAGCACGCATGCCTGGATCTGGAATCCCCCGGCACCAGCCTCGCAGAGAATTCGAAGACAGCGGGCATGGGCAGAGAACGGCAGACTCGGACAGCGGGCAGTCTAATCCGCCGAACCTCCTCAGCCAATCTTCCTCCATCCTGGGTCCGGCGCCACAACCCGCGCCCCGCGTGCCCTGAACCCCAGCCCTGACTCCGCCTCCGCCTCCGGGCCTGTACTTGTGTCGGCAGGACACGCTGCCGACAGGAGCCGCCCTGGCCGCGGGAGGGGAATTTGGCTTGATTACGCTCCAGCCTGGGCCTGCTGTATCACTCCCTTTCAGCAAGGAGCCGAGCGCAGTAAGGAATAAGGCGTATGCGTATCGTTATCGGGCACGACAATGCCTCGTATAGTAGTTGTTGTTCGCTGGATACGCCTGCGCTGGTGGGAGATGTTGACAGCGAGCTGAGCACCGTACGGTACCGTCCTGTAGTGTACTGTGTCGGTGTGGGCCGGTGTGGTGGTAGGAAGGAAAACCCGGCACGATCCCGCTTACTTGTTTGCTTGCTATGCCTCCCCGCCGCGCTTCCCTGCAGCGCACTGCAGCGGGCGCGGCCAGGAAAGGCAACTTCCCGAGATGCTGGGGTAATGCGGCTACCGAGGGATGTCCCTTAGCCGCAAGAGCCTCAGCCGCAAGAGCCTCAGCCGCCAATCCCTCAGCAGGAAGACAGGAAGACAGGAAGCAAGAAGGAAGACAGGAAGACAGGAAGGGAAGCGGGAAGCGCTAGATCCGCCCGCCAAGTTGATCGATATCGATCCCGTCCCCGGAGGATCCCCGCAGACGATCGATCACTTGCTGGCTGGCCGGCTGGCATCACATTTGCGAGCCGGGCAGCTTGCAGATCATGCACTGAATTGGCGGCGCGGCCTACCGAAAAGCGCTCGATTCATAGCCAGTTTCGTCAACAGACCCTTCCCCTTCCGCTTCCCCAGACCGTGACCTTCGAACCGCCGAGCCCATTTTCGCAAAGTGCCGAGCCCCCGCTCCAGCGCAACATCATTCCCCCGAGCTTCGAGTCTCCGAAATAGGAAATCTCACTTTCCTTTCCTGGACAGCCTGAGGGCTGAGGGTGGTGGTATGCCGCTTTGGGCTCGAGCGTCGGCATTGGGGCTTACTGCATGCCTCAAGTCGAGGGGACGGGCGAGGGGCGGGCGTCCGGCTTGCTATACAACCGCTCACCAAGCACAGTTATGCGTGCATACATAGATTCGTTCGCAAGCCTAGAGATACACAACCCAAACCAGCTCTTACCGCGCTCGTATGCCTCAGCGGCCAAAACCTTGCAGAACCCCGAGGCAGTCCAGCGCGCCCCAACTCGCGGGCAGAAAATCTCACCACCCGCCCCCGAGCACCTTCTCCGCCACCCCCTCCAGCACGCCCACGACCCCACCCCTCCCCCGACCCCCAGCACCAGCAGCGCCAGAAGCGAGCCTCTCGACCTCCTCCACCCCCTTCTTCGCCGGCGTGAGGTTCTCGCACCCCTCCTCGGTGATCAAGAGCACATCCTCGATCCTCACCCCTCCCACTGGCTCGTATGCCGCCAGCAGGGGGTGGTTGATGAATGGTGAAGAGCGGATGGGGGCCAGTTGGTGTGGGGAGAAATAGATCCCGGGCTCGACCGTCTGCCACCCCGGTCAGTTGCTACATCAGGGGAAGGAGGAGAAGTGGGACGTACAAGGACCATCCCCGCCTGCAGTGGCAGCCTGAGCCGGAGGTAGGTATAAAACTCCGGGTTCTCCCCGCTCTTCTCCGGCACCTCAGCACGCAAAGGCTTGCTAGCGCTCGGCACATCATGCACGTCCAAGCCCAGCGAGTGGCCCACCCCATGGGGGAAGAACGCCGCGCTCACTCCGCTCGCCAGGACCTCCTTTTCCTCGCCGACAAACAGGCCTAAGGCGAGGAACTCCCGCACGAGAGTGACGTGACACTGCAGTTGCACGCTATCCCAGTGCACGCCGGGACGGAGGGAGGAGATGGCCTCGGTTTGCATCTTGAGCACTATGCTGTAGATTGCACGCGCTTCGGGCGTGAAGCGCCCGCCGTTCCCCAGCTGCCCGCTTCATGTTAGTGGTGTTTCCCACATTGAAGGAGAGAGGAGGCGCACAGGCGTAACACGCGTTATATCGCTCGCGTAGCAGTCCCACTCGCACCCAGCATCGATGAGCAGCACCTGCGCCTGGAGGTACTTCTCCCCTTCCCCCTCCCCGTCCGCAGCATGACCATTCGTGTGCGCATGCCCACCCAGCAGTGAGTGCAAGTGAGAGGTCTCCCGCGGGATAGGACCCCAGGAGAAGGCCTTGTCGTTGCAGCAGTAATGCAGCGTCGCGGCGCGCACGGAGGAGGCGACGATGGGCAGGTAGGCTTGGTGGATCGCGCTGTACCAACAACCCGATCAGCTCAGCCCAGCAGGGAGAAGAAGAAAGAAGGAAAGGACGCACTCCTCCCTCCTGCAGCTCGCTACGAAAACGGCCTCCGCATCCCCCTCCTTCTGGATCCTCCATTCTCCGGGCATCTCCCCGCCCCTCGTCTCCCTGCGCGCCTGCCCCGCATACGTGCCAAGGAGGCGCATGACCAGCTCATGCGCGCGCGAGGAGATCGCATTCGCTTTCCTGATCCTGGCCACCTCGTGGGGATCTTTAAGCAGGCGGGAGCGGTGCAGCGCTGGGAGGAGGTAGGCTGCTGTGCTCCCGTGCGAGGAGGCGAGGGAGTGGACTGCCTCTGGCAGTGGGGGGAAGGGGGCTGGAGAGGAGGGGAGGGTGTGCAACAGCGCTTCCGGCGTCGCGCCTAGCAGGTCTGCCAGCAGGTGGGGAAGCACAGAAGTGGGCTTCACGCAGCTCGCATCGTGTGCTTTTTCGGCCTCTTCCAGGCTGGGAGGGGCGGGGGACCAGAGTACTTCGAGCGGATCTTCCTCCGGTACGAACAGGGTGCTGAGCACGTTCGCTTCCTTCACTTCTGCGCCGTTTGCCTCTGACCCAGATGAGGCAGGCTCGGGGAGGTAGGAGATGAGCAGGGAGGAGTTGGGCAGGAGACAGCCGGAGAGGTGGTAGAAGTTGGACTCTTGACGGAAGGGCAGCTCACGGTCGGTGTCGTCCCGGTATGTGACGGGCTTGGATTGGAGGAAGAGGAGCTGGGGCTGTGGGTGGGCGGGCGAGGGGTAGAGAAGGGGAGAGAAAGGTGTGAGAAGGTGTAGGGAGGGAAGGAAGAGGGAGGCGCACCTTTGTCCTGTCCGCTTCTGGGAGCAGGAGGAGGAGGTCGTTGAGCACCTTGAGGGCGTGGGCGCGGGCTGACGCCAATGACAGTCTCAGCTCACGTGTGTCGCTCAGGAGTGTGCAGCTCACCGGGGTACAAGTCTGCCATCTCTCTGTGTATTCGACGGTCGTGTATGCACAAGCACCAGCGCACCCTATACTGTAGCACGCGCACTTGCAGTGACCGCAACGAGCGGCGTGTCGGCGAGGGTGTGGAGTCGCCGCTGCCGATCGCCCAGAGATGCGCCCATCGGCCGGGATCATTTCATTCATTCCCATTCCGGACCTTCCTCCCTCTCCCCCCGTCCGACTCCCGCTTCCAACCCACCTCACATAAGCAGCGAACTGGCGCCCAAGCATATCGGGCCACCACCCGGAGCCGGCCCCGCTTTTCCCCCTTCGTCACAGGGCCCGGCATGCTAACAGCGGCAGGACATAGCCGGCCCGGCACGAACGCTTCGAATTCTTCGGCCGATGGGGGCCTCCGCTCCGCTCCCGACCGGCATCCAGGTTTCCCTCATAAGCAAAATGTAATATGTGCCATTCGCCGGTTACCCCGCGTTTCCCTCTGACTCGGCCTTACGCTGCTTACTGTTGCTGCTGTTGGTCCGCTCTGGTCTGGTCTTCTCTGTGCCCGGCGACTCTCCCTGTTGGTACTCCCACCCTCCTCTGGTCACCTGCTCACTGGCACTCCAAACGTCTTACAAACCCCTCGGGCTATCCCGGGCCTCATTGGGCGCTTCTCCCGCACACTCGGGAGGAGCAGGATCTCCTCTTGCTGCACCACTGCACCTGCACCACTCCGAGTTCTGCTCGGCCGAAGAAGCACTGCTGGGTCAGCCTGACAAAGCGCCGTTACCGGGCTGGTGCATAAGTACCCGGCTATCTCGACTCTACCGGCAGCAGCAGTACCTATACCTGTACCCAGTCCCTGCTTGCTTATTTTCTTTGGTGAACAAAGATGGTTTCCCGAATCCTGTCCCGCGAAGCAGACTCCTCCTCGACCCTTCAAGACTCCCCACCCTCTCCGGCGCCTAACCCCCCGTCTGCAATATCCAAACCCCTCCCCCCTTCCTCCTCACCCCCAAGCCTCATCGTCGCCGAGACGACCCCCGAGTTCCCGTTCCAGTTCGGGGAAAAGGAACTCGAACTTGGATCCCAGCCCCCTACCCCCACCCCGGAGGAGGAGGACTGGCCAGAAGGAGGCAGAGGATGGTGGGTCGTAGCAGGGTGCTCGATGATCGCTGCTGGTCTGTCCTTCCCTTCCCCTCCAACCCACTTCCGCTGACATCAGCCCAATCGCACAGTGACATTCGGCTTCCAGTGAGTCTCCCTGACCGCAATTGGCGGTCGACAGCCTAACCCGCACACGCACAGGCTGGTATGGGGCGTCTTCCAAGAGTTTTATCAGGACCAGATGTTCCCCGATACGTCACCCGCGATCCTCGGTCTGCTAGGATCCATCGCTTGTGGGGTGCGTCTTTTCCCTTTTACAGATAACCAGTGACGGGGAGAGGCTAACGCCGTATGCCTATTCTCCCGCACGCAGTTCATGTTCCCCATCTCTGTGATCTGCGGCAAGCTCGGTGATCGGTAGTACGTCACTTCTTCACTCAAAACACAGCAGAACGCAGCAACTGACGCCGCCGCCGCTCACAGCGGGTACAAACGCTTCGTCATCACGGGCTGCATAATCTCCTTCCTGGCCATGCTCTGCGCCGCCTTCTGCACAGAGGTCTGGCAGCTATTCATAACCCAGGGCGTCATGCCTGCCTTCGGATGGGGGATCCTGTTGCCGTTCGTGATGTCCTACCCGAGCCAGTGGTTCAAGCGCAAGCGCTCCCTCGCCACGGGGCTCGTCATCGCCGGCGGCTCACTGGGTGCGCTCACTCAACCTCCAAACCAAAATGATGTTCTGATCCAGGCGGGGCAGGCGGGGCAATCGCCTCCCTCATAATCCGCGCCATGCTCACCAAGCTCGGTTTCCGGGACACGGTTCTGATCTACTCCTTCGTACACGGCGCGGTCATGGCCCTCGGCTGCGTGCTCATAAAATCGCGTCCGATCCCCGGCGCCCCCAAAATGCCGAAGAAGATCGTTTGGCTGGACTGGCATATCCTCAGGGACCCGCTCTTCTGGAGCCCGGCAATGGCCATGCTCTGCACGTGCTTGTGCGTCCTCTCTTTCCTAACCGCGAGCGAGATCTGACGCGGGAGCCCAGCGGCTACCCCTCCCCACTGTACTTCATGTCCGAGTATGCGGCAGCCAAGATCCCCAACCTCTCGAACCAAGCGATATCGGTGCCCATAGCCGTGAACAACTTTGCGAGCGCGATCGGGCGCACGCTCATCGGCCGCCTCGCAGACCGCATAGGCGTCATCAACGCGTTCATGCTGAGCGTGGCGCTGAGCGGGCTAAGCCAGCTCCTCATCTGGCAGTTCGTGACAACCTACGGGGGAGTCATGGGCTTCGCGATCGTCTTTGGGTTCTTTGGGGTGAGCAATTTGCAGAACCGAGTAGCGCAAGGCCTGACGGGGAACAGGGATGCTTCATCAGCCTCGCAGCACCGATGGCCGCCAGCCTCTTTGGCGTGCACAACCTCGCCACGCTCTCGGGCATGCTGCTCGTTTTCAACCTGCCCGGGAACACGGCTGGCGCGCCGATCTTTGGCGCCATCCTCCGCGCGAGTGGAGCACAGGACGACTGGAGGGGCGCCATCATCTTCAGCGGGATGATCCAGATCGTCGGCGTGCTGTGCATCTGCTACGGTACGCGCTCTCTTTCTCCTGTTCGCATCGTGTGCTGACGAACACGACCAGCTCGCTTCCGCAAGGCACCGCGACTCTTTGCGATTGCATAGAGGTATCTTCGGCATCCCTCAAGCTATGGACTCCCTCTCACCACAATCACACAGAATCTTGCTCAATGATCTTCGCGCGCAACCCCTCAACCAATTCCCTTAGCAGCACATTTGCACTGTATCATTACTCATATCACCGGATTTACAATCACATTGGGTATGCTCATCAAAAGGATCCCTCGACTAGAGGGCCGTTCTGTTATAGGCCACGCGGCAGCTTTCCAGCCAAATTTGGACAACACAGACTCCTAGCACCACGTGACCAACTGGCACCTGAAAAGAATGCGGTGGCAGTGCGGCTGCCGTTTGAAATTATTTCCCGGCTTGTCAGGGTTCATGCTGGCATCGGCGCCGGAGATTCTCATCACCGTTATGCCGGCGCCGCATTCCCCCCTGGTCTCGGCCTCTACCCTCTCATATCACCACACCAATCTTGGTTATCGCACGCCATCAGGTGAATGCCAAGTTCGACCACGTGCTGGGCTGTGCCTGGCCTGTGCGAGCTTCTGTTCGTCCCTGAGCCCGCCGACTCATGCTACTGTTACCGGCAATAGCGCTCCGGCTTGGACACCGGGTTGCGAACGATACCCGGTCCATTCCAGGCATCTACTTGTTGTCGTCTCGGCCTAGTATGGAGCTGCCTGAGCTGCCTGGGAACGAAACTAGTTCCTCCGGGCTCCGGTCCAGAGGGTGTGGCGTCTGTATCGCGCGTTCCTTCAGCGTGGGTATCCGTGGATCGACCGGACATACGAACACCGAGTTATTTCGGATGGCACGGTATCCACCTATCGCCGGTTCTGATGTTGTGGTTTGAATCTGTTGCCAGCGACTGTGTGAATCACAGAGGTTGAGCAGGATATAAGACGCGCCCAAGCGCCTTCCCACTGCGACAAGAACTCACACCGACGCAGCACCTACACCTGCTCCTAATCGCCCCTCCTGCTGTCGCATCTGCAATATCACTTTCTCTCTCGAGCAGCGTCTCAGCATGTCTTTCGGCGACATCGACTCCACGGACCTCGATAACCTCTTCTCAGACATGAAGGTCGCTTCCTTTGTCGATCAACTAGCCCGCCCTCTACGCTGGGTCGCCTCTGGCATGGCATCGATGGCCAATGCAGACCAAGGCGTCTTATCCCACCCTTCGAGTGAGTGCCTTCCAAGGCGTTTGACTAGACAGCCGCTGACACCTTGCAGACCCAGACGTGAAGCAGGGCCACACTGTTGTTGCGTTCCCCGTCGTCCTGCAGAAAGAGACCTCGCGGCGGTAGATTCTGGTACGTCCTCTTGTGTTTTCCGACAGAAGCACCTTTCTCATGCTTGCATATCAGCAGACATCATATTGCAGTCGCACCGTGCGTTCGAAGTTCTCGTGTTGATCTTCGCCTGATGCAGACCTTACACACATTTTATCATCTTCTCTCCTCGGATCATGGGAAAAGTATTGTACGCCTAGATAATGAAAAGTCTTATTTAAGATGATATTCGCAAGAATATGCTCGTTATCTCAGCCGGGTGGGCCGATGATAAGGCACATTCATCTGGTAAGCAGATGCAGTGAGAACGGCCGATTATTCAGCGTGTCATCAAAGCTGGGTTCATTTCTGATGCACCTCGGAACTCTACGTGGACGGACAGCTTTCCACCGCTTTGGTTGCCCAAGGGGTAGGTAATCGCCTAACGCGTCGTTACATGCTCGACTTCCACGTGACTGCATGCTTCTCAAACGCGTTCAATCATCCCTGAAGGGCTTGAAACGTGAAACTGTGGCGGTGTCGACCAACCACGCCTTCTGCACTGCATCACCTTTGCACCATCGCATCATCCACGCAAGTTGGACGGCTAAACTCTCCTTGCTACAGGTTACAGGCGCTCACCACATGCTCTCCTTCGATGTTGTTCCCGCGGCGCCCTCAAGCGAATGCAACACATAGACATTCCGATCCTCGGGGGAGTCGGCGACGTTGCTACACGATTAGACATGATTATCAGACACATCTGTGTGGAGCAGTATATAAGTTCGGCTGCTAAGTTGCAACTCTCTATCGAACTTCAAAAGCTCACAGAGCAAGCAAGCAACATTCTCCGCACATACCCGCTTATAGTCCGCCACCGCAATTCACCCCTGCAACATGTCCTTCGGCGACGTCTCCTCTACCGAGCTTGAAAGCCTCTTCGCCGACATGGAGATTAGCCCATTTAGCGCTAGCATCTCCCGATCATTCCGATGGGTGGCGTCTGGCCTCTCGACAATGGCGAAGGTGGAGTACAACATGATTCACACAATGAGGCGGAGTGTGTCCCACAGTACGCTCCTTCATAACGCACGCTGTACTATTAACTGACCAAAATATAGGCTCTTTGAAGAGCACGTCCCCGTCCAGCAGCATCCCTGTTATTGTGGGCACTAGCACTCAGCGAGAGCAATAATGTTGAGTATCACTGAATGGTAAGCGGAGTCATGCGTTGCGCCCGCTTGCTCGGAGCATATTCTCACCCTGCTCCCAGACGTTCTCCCCCTTTCTTCGTTGTATTGCAAATGACGCTCTCGCACAAACACACGACCTACAATTAATTGATACCCGTGGCAAACGATATCTGCTATCAAGCCGCACGGTTTCCGGAACAACACGGACTCGGCGGCTATTAGACCCTCAAACATGTATAACATCGCAATAATACGAACGTTCGTCATCTGTTTAGGTAGATGCACATAATAAGCTTCGGTTCTGGCCTTGTTTTGTAACAACCACTTCAAAATTGGCGGTTCCGACCGCCCCGAGTGTCCCCGTAGCATCTTCTCAGCCTCAAGGGCCGCGTTCGTCGGAGTTAAGCACTCCGTGTTACAGGTCATAATCGCTTGGTAGAGTATACTAGGTACTCTCTTCCAATGTTTTTCCCGCGGTGCGGCTCTAGCGAAGGCAACGCCAAGACAATCCGGCGCTCGGCGAAATCGGGGTTGCTAGGAGGACGGCCCTTGTTATCACTCGCAGATACCTACCTGCCAAGGGGTATATAGGAAGGGCGAATGACACCAACCTCTGCATCAAATCCCAAAGCTTACCAAGCAACTTAGCAACTCCCGGTTCTACATCCATCTTCTTTACTAGCACGCAAGTCCCACTCACTCTCGTGCTATAGCATTCCAACATGTCTTTCGGCGACGTGGCGTCCACCGAACTCGAGAATCTGTTCGACGATATGGATATTGTGCCATTCGGCAGCAGTATCTCTTACCCGTTTCAATTGGTAGCGTCTGGGTTTTCGACAATAGTGGAGGTGGAGCACAAAGTAGTCCATTCCATAATGGAGGGTGTTTCTTACGGCGAGCTTCGCAAGAATATTCGCATGAATGGTATCTAACAGGAGCATAGCCTCTTCGAAGAGCATCTCCCCGTCGACCGCAACCCCTGACATCTTGGGCGTAAGCACTAAGCGAGTGCAACATCTTTGACGGAGATCACATGGTCAGCGGAGCCACAGGCGTGCGATCCGCTTAGATGATGTTCTCACCAGGCTCCAAGATGAATGTTCCGACTTCTTCGTTTCGCGACTGATGCTCGCACCGCTCGTCACCCGATGCTACCGATACCTCACGGACTCTATATCAATGCACCAGCTCATTTGACTTATACCCATTTGTACAACGTTGCAGGATAATATCAATCAGTGTTGCGATTCGCGTGTAGTGAGATGTACGACGGACTGCCTCCTGCGCGGGAATTTACGGTTTGACGGAGAGAGTGACCTTCCGGACCAATGAAAATGCCGTTGGATCTGGTGGCTATGCAGAAGCAGTGAGGCCGGCGGCCCGTTTCGCGCCTAATTCGCAATCACGGGACAGTCCCCCTGCGGCGAGCTTTGTCCGTCCCGGAGCCTATTCGCAGGGCCCTATCACCGGCCGCTGTACCACAAATCGCCGGAAGCCGACCTTCAGGCGTGGGAGCGGTGCGTATCAATGCCACACTACGCCTCCCTGAGCGTGCAATCCCGACAATCACTCGCACTGTAGACGCTCGAAAACTCCGATCCTCGTGGCCAAGGTTGTCACTGGGTGGAGGGCTCAGTTGGATAGACTAACAGACCTCCTGGCAACCTCCGGATCAGCGTATTCTCCGATATGTCGCTTTGGAGCGTGCGAGAAGTTCTAATTACAGCAGCATCGTGATGCTATGAATGAATTGATTCGCCGATCAGCTGTTGCACTGGAACACCAGCATCATTGTCTCATCTCGGGCTTCGAATCAATGGCTACGTGGACGGCGTGCAGTGCAGAGCACCATTCCGAATGTCTAACGGCGCTGCGTGTTGGAAGCGCCGAAACCTTCCTAGACCGGAAGCGAGAGCGCCATGGTGCGGTGAGGATAGCTTGATGTTGCGCGGTTGGGACTCGACTCACGTATAAAAGCGAGGATAGAGAGGGCGAGCTGGCCTCACACTCTTTGCTGCTTCACTTCTCATCCAGCCGAAAACTTCACTCTAGGCGTCTTCCTCTAATCATGTTGCTCTCGCTTTCGGCTCTCCAATATGCTTCCGATAATGTGAACGTCGCCCATTGGATCAACGGCACTTCAATGCGACGTCCCAAGAGCATCCACATCCCCATACAATGGCTTAGCGACGGCCTCTATACTCTGTATCTATTCACCAAGGCTGATTACCATACCTTGTTCTTTCCTATTGTGAGTATTTGCACTCCCATCTGAAGACGTGCCTGACACGACCTGTTGCAGCTGATTTTTGCCTGCGTCGCTGGACCAGTACGGTCACCATATCACTTCTTCGCCGCTGTAGCATGGACCTGGCTGCACCTTCTACAGTGCAACATTTCGAACCAGTACCGTTCCATTACCGAAGATGCCGGCAATAAGCCATGGCGGCCACTTCCTGCTGGACGCATTACCCCCGACCAGGCTTCTAAACTTCACGCGGTCGTAACACTCCTGTGTCTGCTGGCTTCGGCCCCTTCCGGATGGGAAATGGTGCTAGTTAGCATCACCCTGACCGTGACCACAATCCTGTACGATAACCTTCGCATGTCGGCGCATTGGGCCAAGCGCGTTGTCTGCGTAGTAACGGGGTACGGCATATTCGAGTACGGAGCCACCAAGGTAATCGGTACGTGTAACTCTGAGGAATTCCCTTGATCTGGCATCTAATTCATTACCGCAGCTGGTTCCGTGCCGCTAGACAACATTGCGTGGGCCGCTATCGCTAGCTCGCTCATTGTCATCGCCACCACCGCCCATGTTGGCGACTTTCCTGATGTTGAAGGCGACAAGCAGGACGGCCGCTGGACCATTCCTATCGCATTCCCGAAGAGCTCCCGCGTAATCACGCCGGTTCTTATCATGTTCTGGTCGATCGCCATGGCTGTGCAATGGGAGCTCGGCTTGTTTAACGCCGTGTCATTGGTGCTCATGGGAGCGCTGGTGGCTTACCGCAACTTGGCCTTACGAGAATGGAGCAGTGATAAGCGCACGTATGTGCTGCATAGTGTGAGTTCAGTCCTCCACTTGAGAAACAACCTGTACTAACAGCATCGGTAGATCTGGCTTCTTACGATTCATCTTCTGCCAATGAATGCCAGGTGGAACTCGCTCTGTTATTAGAGCTTATTCGAGGCCCCTACGCATTTTACATTATAGATTCTCATATGTATCGAATAGTCACTAGACCTTCACTTAATGGGACGGAATGTCACACAATACATCAACGGCACAGGCGGTCATGGGCTAGGACGCTTGTTCATGCGTCTCACCGTCTCACGTTTACAAGGCAGCCCTCTACGGAGATTGTACCTGCCAGCAATGAGGAGAAAAGCGATAGCGTCATAGAGCGCGCCTGCAGTGGTAGTGTGAAGAACTCGACCAGAGCTGGTGCGAGAAATGAGTTCCACGTGTCGCGCGCTTCGCTGCTTCTCCTTTCCCTGCGCTTCCTAACTGCTTTTCACTGTATTTCTTCGTAACACCTGAACACGAAAACTGTTTGTTGCATGACGGTTGTACTACTAAATCAACAACGACCAAAGAATGAGTTGTACAAGAGAGATGGGGCGTCAGGCCTTGCGTCTGACCAGCTCAAACCCTGCATTTCTTCTCAGCGGCAAGAACCGACTCCTGCGGACACCACGTACCAAACTTGGGGTTCATGTCGATCTGCATGAACGCGATATGGCACGCGACGCGCTGGCACCTGAGCTCGACGACCAAGTTCTCGCTCATGGCAGGACACGCAAATTCAACCGTGGTGGCATTCGGCGTGCTGGTCAGGTCCAGCGTGCCCAGCAGCTCGCCCCGCACCGGAAGCGTGTTGTACGAGATGTCGTCGTAGTCCATCTCCTCCAGGCTGCCGGTCAGGTCGGGCGAGGAGTGGGAGGGGGCGATGATGGACCACACTTCGACCTCGGTGATGTCGCCTTTTGTCTCGAGGTCTTTTACACGGGCGGAGAACTCGGCAGGCGGGAGCCAGCTGATTGCGCACGCGTTGGACCCTTCCGGAGGAACGGGGAAGCGCATGATCGTCGAGTCCTACTTCGTGTGATCAGCTCGCCTTGGATGGAAGCAGGAGGCAGGAAGTCAGCATGCCTCAACGGTGATGTACACCCAGACGCCATTTCCATACACTGCATTCTTGAGCTTCCTGCTGACGCGCACGATACGCTCTGGCCAAGCGCGCCAGTACACCTGCGCGGGAGGGAGCATCTTCCCCGCTCTGTCCAGCCCGAGCCGCGTGTCTGGGAAGGGGAGTGCGGCGAGCTCTTCCTCTGAGAGCGGGTAGGCGAGGTACTGGGAGAGCGTGGCGGGGAGGAGGAGGAGGTTCGCTGCTGAGAGGAGCGCGAGCGCGAGGGAGGCGTAGAGCAGGAGCTTGGGGAGGAAGAGGGATTTGGGCTGCTGGAGCTCGGCGGTGGGGTTGAGCGGGGAACCGCCTTCCCCGTCGTCTAGGGCTTTCTCGGAGGAGGTGAGCGGCGAGCCCTCCCCCTCGCCATCTGCGTGCAGAGAGAGCGCGGCGTACTGCGAGGACTTGGACTTTGGCTGGCGGGAGAACATGCTGAGCAGAGTGGGGTTTGCCTGGAGCAGAGGAGGATGCAAAGTAGAGGTGTACTGTAGCTGTTCCAGGGGCGCGAGGAACTTGAGAACTTGAGTTCAGCGGATAGTCATCACACCCCGGCTAGTCTGTCAGAGCCGTGAGCGGGCCTGCGAACCCTACCCGCGCTGGAGCATCACCTTCCCCCCGCAGCATACAGCAGCAGGAGGAACCCGAACCTGCGGGAGAGCAGGGAACGTCCTGACTAGGCCGCTTGCCGATCTCCACTTGTTCCCTCAGGCTGGGCGTTCTGCTGTATTCCCAGTCTGAATCGAGCTGAGTAGAGGAACGAACAGCACTGGCACCTGTGCGCTGGCCAACCCCGCCCCGCATCCAGGGAGTTGCGTAACGGTTTGATCTGGGGGGCGTGGGCGTGCGGGGTCCGGGAAGTGGTAGGAAGACGCGGGGCGGGAGGAGGGGGGAAGAAGCAGGACTCGCCCCGGGCTGTTGACGAGGTAGGGTGACTGGGCGAAATTCCGGTTGACTGGGCTCGCTTGCCTTGCTGACTGGAGTTTCTCGGCTCGATACGTTGGCAGGCCATCCTTGTTTCGGATGGCACAAGGCATGCTCTGCGGGATGAAAGTGCAGGATGACAGCTGCTGCTAGTCGGTTACTGGCCGATCATGCTCGTACAGATCTAGGACACCAATGCGCACCACTTGACCTCCTCTCCCCTCCCCTCCTCTCCCCCTCCCCAGTAGCAGCCAAAATGCTCCCCGCCCTCCTCCTCCTCCCTCTGCTGTTGCTGGCCAGCCAACCCGCCTCAGCAGCCCACGCAAACTTTCACGTCCAATACCCGTGGCTGACGCGCTCTGCCCCTCCTCCCGTCCGTCCCCAGGTGGAGAGGTATAACCCTTTCTGCGGTGCGCCCTCCCATCTCCCCACCTTCTAACCGCAGTGCAACCCGAGGCTGAGGCTGACGCGGGGACAGGGGAGATAACGCACAACCCCCAGCGCTTCGCCCGTCTCTCACGCACGTTCCTCTCCTTCTCCGGCCACCCGGGGGATCGGGTCAGCGCGCGGTACACGCGGCATCGGGCGCCGAGGGGGGCGGACGATTTCCCGCATGTCGTCCTCCCGGAGGTGGCAATTGGGGAGGAGGGCCAGCTGTGCGTGAATGTCACACTGCCTTTCGAGACGGAGGAGGGGGAATGGGGCGTGCTGTACTTCCAAGCTGTGGACCCGGAGAGCGGGGGGGTGGGGTATCATGTGAGCCCACATCTTGAACTGTTCTGCGAGGGAGAGCTGAGCTGGCTTGGGGACGGGGCGCAGTGCTCGGATGTCCGCATGGTGGATGTGGTATTGTTGCCTGAGGGACATCCGGCGATGTGCGCAAAGGGGAACGAGACGCTTATCCCCATGCCGGATGAGTATTTGTAGAGGGGGGTTGTATTGTAGTACCGTACAGCACAGAGAGGGAGAGCCATGTCGGGGAAGAACGTCGTGTCGGGGATAAGCATTGCTGTTGTGGTTGCTTAACGCCGACACCCTGTCTCCCGCTCCGAGTGCGCTCCAGTCACGTCCCCCCTGCTCCTCTCTATGCCTCCCCTCTCTTCCCAACACAGCGCACCTGCACCCCCGGTGATTTCCTGCACGCTCGCCATGCCCGACGTTCGCGACTCTTCGCATTCTCGCAGCTGCAGTCCTTCCCCTACTGGGGAGGGCATTGATACACGATATGGTGGTACATAACCCCCTGCCTGCCTGCCGCTTCCCCCCCTGCCTGAACCCACACGATACAGCAAGGATGCGCAGCTCCCACTACCTAACACGTTTCCTCCCCCTCCTCATCCTCACATCCCTCCTCATCATCATCGCTCTGCGCGCATCCTCAGACCTCTCCCACCTCCGCCCACTCCTCGCAGCTCTCACAGAGCGGGCAGAAGCTCTGCACACCGCGCTGATTTCCCCACTTGCTGTCCCTCCTCCTCCTGCCCCTGTACCGCCCACTCCCCCGTCCTCCGCCCAGCCCGAACCCCAGCTCCCTCGGGAGGAGAGGCGACCCCGCCTACCAGAAGGTCTCGCGCACGCCATAACCAGCCTAGAGCACTACCCCCTCCTCGCCCGCTCCGTAATCGCCCGTAAAGAATCCCGCTACCTCCGTCAATCTCCTGCCAAGCTCTCACTCGCGCGCCAGCTGGGGTATGACGAGCACTTTGACCGTGCGCGCAGGGGGGTGGAGGTGAATGCCCTGTTTGCGCAGCGGGTGGCTGAGCTGGGGAGGGAACGGTATGCGCTTGGTGCCCAGCCGCTCGGGACGGAGGAGGAGGCAGAGTTCGGAATTGTTGATCTGGCGATGGGCCACCTTTCGCGGGACTGGTCGGCCCAGGGGGAGAAGGAGAGAGAGGCAGTGTTCCCCCCGGTTTTGAGCGCGCTGCAGGCGTTCTTTGGACCGCAGGCGGGGGCGGAGGAGGGGGGGAGGAGGGTGCTGGTGCCTGGGAGCGGGATGGGCAGGCTGGCGAGCGATGTTGCCGACTTGGGTGCGCTTCTCTTCTCTCCCTCTCCCCACTTTGTGAGACGGGCACTGATGTGGTTCTGGGGCAGGGTTCCAAGTAACCGCCAACGAGCTAGACTACGGCTCCATCCTGACCTACCACTTTCTCTCCAACACTTCCCACACCCCGGCGCTGCACACGCACACCCTGCACCCCTTCGCGACAAAATGGACACACCAGCTCTTCCCCAACTCACGCTACACAGCAATAACGTTCCCTGACCACCCCCCGAACCCGCGCGTGAGCCTGATCGAAGGGGACTTTCTAAAGGTCTTCCCAGAGGGGGGGACGTACGACGCGGTCGTGACGTTGTTCTTTATCGATATGAGCGAGAGCGTGGTGGATTTTCTGGAGAATATACATAGGCTGCTGAAGCCTGGTGGGCTGTGGGTTAACTTGGGCCGTCAGTCCCTTCCCTCCTTCCCTCCGTCCCTCCTTCCCTCCTTCCTTTCCCGCAAGCAACTAACAAGCCCCAGCACTCA
The DNA here is from genome assembly GCA_001630345.1 of Calocera viscosa TUFC12733. Lineage (NCBI taxonomy): Eukaryota > Fungi > Basidiomycota > Dacrymycetes > Dacrymycetales > Dacrymycetaceae > Calocera > Calocera viscosa. The sequence goes on along the minus strand of KV417302.1, from coordinate 52,776 downwards.
AATGGGGCACCCACTCGGACATGCAGCTCTCCGCGCACGAAGTCCTCCACCTCGCCTCCCTCCTGGGGTTCGACGTCGACCACCAGGGAAGGAGGAGCATCGATAGCGTGTATGCGGCACAGCCTGATACACTGCTGAGGTTCACTTATGGTGCGTCCCCTTTTGTTGTTTTGGGGGGGTTGGGCGGGGAGAGTGTGCGGAGATGCTAATAAATGGGCAGTGACGCAGTTCTGGACGGCGACGAAACGGGTTTGAGGGCGTTTGGGTCGAGGGAAGCGTGTGGAATGTGATTCGAAAGAGGATGTTAGCACAGGGATGAGGTTCTTGAGAGCAAAGCGTTTCTGTACCCCAGTAGAGGCTCCGGAAATCGTGTTGCCCTGTACAGTAGGCTACTTCCCGTGTGTAGATCGTTCGGGGCGGGTGCACGTGCGGCTCGGGAGTCGGATGCAAAAGAGGAAAGAAAGGACACCATCCTGACTCTTTGGCTTCTTCTTTCCTTCCTTGTTCCCTCGCCCTCGCTGCGCTCTTCGCGACCTCTATGAGTTCGGTGTGCTCCAGCAAGCTTCCGATGCGGGCCGGGACAGTCCACAAAGGGAGATAGTATCCCTTCTTCCTTCCCAGTCAACTGCTCGTCTGCCATTCGCTGCAAACACTCCCGCTCCTTTGGACTGGCTTGGACGGTCAACAATTGGCGGACAGCGTCCTTTCCTTCTATCCAGCTCAGCTCGGTTGTCTTTCTTGTTTTGCTGCGAATATACCGAGACCGGAACCTTTGAACTGGCGTCGCTAGCGAATAACCACACGTCTGGTGCTGCGCTCCCTCGTGTGTGGGAGGAATCGAGGGCCGAGAGGATCAGCTGCCCTTGACGCGAGACCAATTCGCAGCTCACTCGCACTTCGCTCTCGATTCAATGGCCTTGATCGGAAGATGCAAAGACATGTTCAAGTTCTTCATTGTCCAATGTCCGCCGGGTGACCATACTTGGGTCGAAAATCGTCGGAAACAGGAACCGAGCGGCATGCTGCCACGTCGCTTGCACTTCGCTCTCCATTCAAATATCTTGATCGGAGGCAGGAACGTCATTGTCAACTTCCCTCCTCGGTTCACGGAGCTTTGACCGGGTGGCTAGTATGTCGATGCGAGCTGAGAACGTCCGCGAGTGCATTCGGCGATGCTGCTTCTGCTTTCCTGCTTTCGACTGAGGCTGACCGTTCCACCATCGGCGGGCAAAAGAAGGCACAGGACAGACGAGATCGCTTGGGTTCATCATCGAACGTTTCAGAGACCGGCGGACGCCTTAACCCGAGTTATTGTGTGGGGCAGCACTCCCGTCACTCTGCCGACCGACTGGGTACGGGCCACGTAAATAACTTGTCCGCTGACTGCTATTCATGACGTTAACTGGGTGCGCATCTGCGATCGGGTAGCCATACCTTCGGCATACGAACGGTTCGTTCTATGGCTCACACTGCAGCCGGAAGATAAGACCATCTCGGGAGCGAGAGCAGGGTGTGGGGTTGCTCCACACTTCCCTCACGCCCGGGCGGTCGATCGTGTCTTCATGACGTGAGGCAGGTCGTATACGGGTATATATACGCCTTACTGTCGGAGGTTTCTGCCCTCCATCGCCCACCAGCAAGTGCACAACTCTCTGCTCAACCTCAGACCTAGCCTCAGCAATCGCACCATGCAGCACTTCCTTACCGTTCTTCTTGCCGTCTCCGTGCTCGGCGTGCTCGCCCACCCGGTCGACTCTGAGGGTAAGTGCTCCAATCCAACCGAAGAGAGTTGTTCTTAGTATTGGACAGCTGGTGCACCCGACGGGCTGCACAAACGCGACATGGCGACGGTGCCTGACCTGCCCGCTCATAATTACGCCTTGGATGAAGACGAGCAATACAAGCGCGATCACAGATACGGGTTGGATGAAGACGAGCAGTACAAGCGCGACGTGTCGACCGTGCCTGATCTGCCCTCTCATACCTATGGATTGGATGAAGACGAAAAGTACAAGCGCGGCAAGGAGCGGCTTGATCTTCTGAATCATGGCTACGGCGTGGTCGAAGACGAGCTCTACAAGCGCGGAAAGGAGGAGCTTGATGGTGCTGCCCATTTCTATTACCTGGACGAAGACGAGCT
>KV417302.1:0-50571 GCA_001630345.1 Calocera viscosa TUFC12733 | reverse complement strand
CAAGCGCGGAAAGGAGGAGCTTGATGGTGCTGCCCATTTCTATTACCTGGACGAAGACGAGCTCTACAAGCGCGGAAAGGAGGAGCTTGATGGCGCTGCCCATTTCTACGGGTTGGATGAAGACGAGAAATACAAGCGCGGAGAGGGGCGGCGTGATGATGCCCATTTCTACAATCTGGACAAAGACGAGCTCTACAAGCGCGAGGACTGAGCTGAAGAGCAGGACATTTATCGGATGAAGGGTCTTGGTGCTGATTCGTGCGGGAAGTGCAGTGGTGCTACGGTTTAGTGTTAAGCATTGAATATGCACCAAATTGAATGCGAAGAAGTTGTTTCAGTAATCCAATTCTGGAACAGGGCCAAAGCGGGTCAGAAGCCGAAGAGCTGCGGCTTGTCCCTAAACAACTCCGGAAGCTTGAACAGTTGAATCCATACGGGGCGTGTTTTAGAAGACGAGTGCAGAGGTGTTGTTATAGCTGCGGTTGGGTTCCAGTTGTAAAGAGGGGTTGGCAAGGGCAAAGAGGAAGAAGCCGACGGAGAGAGAGCCTGCAACTTCCGCGGGCTTCGCCTTCCGGCCGACTCAGGCTCGGGAAGTGGAGTCGGATGTAATTCTGTCTTCCATCCTCCCTTTCTCGCTTTCCTTGTCTCGTTGTCTACCTCTCCATGCAGACGCTTTGATGTTCTACGTTATTGTCACATAAACATGACACTGGTCACCCATTCGCAGGCGATCGCCCCAAACACTCCAGCTCTAGCTTCATTCTTCGGCTCAATGGATGAGGGTACCTCTTGGCCTTAGCTCGGGCAGTCCAGCCAAAACAGGAAGCCTTCTACTCGGTAGTGGACGCACTCGCGTCTGGTTCTCTCACCGGCACCGGATCTCTCTCGGTGGCTTCACTGGCGGTATCAAACTTGCGGCCGATCCTTGGGGCTCTAAGGATGGGCAACCTGCTTCCCTGGAGTCTAGCGCACAGTAATGAGCATGTCATTCACCATCCTCACTGGTAAGCAAACCATATCACATGGACGATGTTCTGCGAACTGTTGGTGTCGATCAGGAGTACCTTAACCAATTTGTTGGTCCCTGAGTTGGAGCGACAGATCGCTGACCGCCGCGGCGACGGACTCCTGTTTTCCTGCTTTGGACTGGTGATGCTCTTGGGAACGTCAGCTGACGCGGGAAGCAGAGGACTGAGTACTTTGGTTGCATCTCCTTCAACACATCAGGTACGGTGAGGTGCTCACATTGAGCTCTCGCGTGGTGCAACACCCCGATCACCCCTCCCAGATGGTACGGCGGACGGAATTCACCTTGCACCTTCAATCAATGGTCATCAACTAACTTCGTCAGGAGCCACCGTTAGCGGTCGTGTCTCGGCTATGTCAAAGATCTGTCCTGATATCGGCAATTCAGCGCAGATAAGATGGCTGTTTGCCTTCTACGAGGAGAACAGCTGCAACCAGACGACGTGGGGCTGCACTGCGTCCGCCTATGGACAAAGGAGGGTCGCGCCGTGAGGGCTTGAAGGAGGTTGCCCGTGGGTATATAAACCCTGCCTTGCAGCACTCTATCCACCATCGCCAGTCAGCCAAATTATAACGGGACCACAGCCTGAGCGCAGACTTGCTCCGAATCAAACACCAAGATAATGCGGCACTTTGTTACCGTTCTTATTTCTGTCTTCGCGCTGGGCGTGATTGGCCATCCGGTCAACATTCATGATGGTAAGCGTTTTACCACTCGAGGACAAATTTATTGTTAATATTCGATAGCTGGTGCTGTTGCCCCTGACAAGGGTCTATGCTGCGGGCATTGGTACAGTATCGAAGACGATGGCGACGAAATGTACAACCGCGAGCTGGACCTTCTGCCCAAGCCTCCTCAATGGGCTGAGGTAGGCGAAACGGACAGCAACAAGCGAATGGAAGAACCTTGGCCGCCGACTCATCATTCCTACACCTTGGACGAGGACGAGAACGAGAAGCGCGACGCGCTGCAGCTACCCACCGGTGAAGGCAAGCATTCGTATGCGCTGGACGAGGACGAGACGTACAAGCGTGATGTGGTGGAACCTCATTCGTATACCTTGGACGAAGACGAGACATATAAGCGCGCGGCGGAGGAGCCTCCTCCCCCGGGTCATTCGTATACGCTGGATGAAGACGAAACATACAAGCGCAGCGTCTAGGCTTGAAGAGCGCACTCCGTCCGACACCGGCTCGTAGGACGCACGCCCACACCCGACGCTCACCTGCGATTCTTCCTTCCCATCCAGGCCAACGTGCTGGGATTAAGGTGCCGAGCGGAGTTGAAGTACACGTCCATCAGTAGAGCAGGTGTGGTGTGGTGCAGATGGATCCCGGGCATGTGGTGGTGTTGCGCCATCATGTTGGCTAGTTTAATGAACAAGACGAAATGAGAACATGTTGTCGTATCAGACCCAATTGTGGACACCAAGCCTCGGCGAGAAGGCGAGCGGATGCTAGAGGCGATCCTTCCTGCACAGCTGTGCCTGAAATGGTAGATGATCCATGGCTGCATTGCAGAGCCGGCGCGGCTGATGGGACCGCCTGAAGAAGAGCAGCATCACCGAAGGCATATTCCTGGGTGGGCCCGCCTGGTTGAGTGTATGTGTTTACAAATTAGATGGGGGCAACGTCTGTTCTTAGAGCTTGGAATGTGTCAATGTTTACGTGCAACAGCAGAATGAATGCCACCTCAGCTGTCCTGCTTCTGCGTCATCTTGCTTCTTCGCTGTGACTTGCTGCAGTAGAACTGCGGGCAGGTCCCTACACCGGGGACTTTGGTTGTTTGGCGCACAGGTATGGTTGTTGTTTCGCGGGATGCTATTTTAGCCGTTTCAAGCCTGCACAGCTGCACACTGTCTACACGATTGGCTCATTGCAAACATACGACCCAGGAACAAGAAACTTCGTTATTACATAGTGCATACGTATCTCAATCGCCTGAAAAGAAAAATCCCACCCGCTTGCTTGGGGCCCTATTGTTCTTTCGCATAGTGGTAGCACAGCGGATACGCCTCGTGGTCGAACATCATGCTGACCGGCACTGGAACCGAGAGCCGATCGAACTCCATCATATGAGATGCCGTGACGTTTACGTCATAATGTGGGTCGCTGGTATTTGCAGGGTTGAGGGGAATTCCGGAGAACGCGTCAAAATTCTCCACGGGTGCGACTTGCCACTAGATGAACGTTAGCGTTCGGAAACGAAAGTGCATTGGCGAAGAATGCGCACATCGCTCCATAAGCGATCCAGCTGCGCATGATGCAGCCAAAAGAGAGGGTCGTTCGGCGTATAGCTGAGCGCCATTCCAGTACACTCTTCCGCCGGCAGATCTCGCGGGCAATCCCCGGCTAGGTCTCCTTCCACAAGGTTATGGATGTGATTGTGCATCTGCGTCATAGCCCACTGGAACTTGAAGAAATCGCCAGTGGTGTGCTCTGTCGCATTCTTGATGAACTCGGGCCCAATCGTACTGTTCTGCGGTCGCTCGTGCGGGAACCAGCCGGTGAGGAGAGTGAGGTTACGCCGTAGATAGTGCTGTATCGGCCAAGCGAGCTTGAATTCACCATAAGGTGCAGTGGGCGCGAAAGCGCCGGTGTCCACCACGCAATCGGCCTGTGGAAAGGAGTCGCAGTCGCCCGTCCCACCCAAGCCGTGCTCCGGATCAGGGTCGAAGATGGGCGAGCTGAACAGATCGGCATGATCTCGCGACCAATCCCAGTACGGCGTCGGCCCGTTATACCCACATGTGGTTCGCAGCTTGGTGTCGAACAGATATAAGAACCAGCGGTCTGTATCTATGCGATCAGCTAGACGTCTCGCAGCTGCCGGCGTGCTACGTACGCCATGGCAGGAAGTACGCGGTGAAATGCGCCGTGCTGTCCAGGGCGGCATGCGCGTATGAAAAGTCGTCGTACAGGCTATGCTCGCCATTGAGGACGGTCTGGTCGTGTGTTAAGGACAAGCGAGGGTGTCGTATATTCGCAAGACACTACGCGTCATCAGGGTGAGCGCTGGGTCAAGCAAGGCACGTATATATGCGCACCTTGACGGCTTTGATCCACTCTGCTTTCTCGCTAGACGTCAAAGTCCGCCATTCCCTCCTCAGCACCATCTTCTCGCATTTCCCAGGCGCCATCGTCTTCCACTCGTCAGGTATGGCGAGCGCAAGATGTGCACCGGTGAGCACCGCGAGGACGCATAGGAGGAGGAGTGGTCTTCCCATCGCAGTGGGCAGTCTGCAGGTGGTGAACGACAACCAGCAGGGGAAGGGATTGTCGAGCCGAACTACAAGAGCGACGGCCCATCTTGAGGAAGACGGTAGAGGACGGTGGAGCCTGGGTTCTCTTCTGTCGGCTATTGGTCCCTGTCGACTTCGGGAATGCGGCGTAGCACCCTCTCCGCTCATTCATATGCACGGACACCGCCCTCGGATCGCGGGCACCATATTTGGTAGAGCAGCCATCGTTAACGTGCGGGCGCGGTTCATAAAGCAGACAGCAGAGCTAACGCAGCATTGCTTGACGCTGTGTTACGAGAGCATGGTACTGCGGCTTCGGCGGACGTCGGACGCGCGACACGCTCGGCTCCGGTCCTTCGATTATTTCCGATAGTTTCCTGTTTTGTTGTGAGGATCGCGAGGGCATATCAACGTCATGAGCATATAACAAACTCTATCGCATCTATGGATTACAATCATGGAATCAACCGCGTAATCCTTGTCTATCTTCGAAAAAAAGGAATGATCGTAGATGCACCGACGAAGACACCTGGGTTAAACGAGAGTAGGAATGGCAAGGCCAATCGGGTGCTGTCCAATGTCGCGAAGGCGACGAAAGGCGGCTCGGTAGTAAGGGGATCACCACTCCGTGTGCCCTATGTGATACTGTAGGACGCGAGAAACGTGGTTCGTGGTGAAGATGTGCACTTCTTGGCGGAGGGTATTAAGCAGCTTCTACAAATGTATGTCAGTTTATGGTATGACTCGTTCGACGGCAGGAAGACGCACCTGTTCCAAACCGAGGTCCTTGACAGCCTCCAGGGATGCGTTCAACGCGATCTCCCCTACAGAGGTGTGGAGAAAACCGTGGAGAATAGCATGGAAAACTCGCATGCTAGGCTGGGTAGGGTACTTTTCGACTTGGGTGTCTCAGGGGGTTAGTGAGACACTCAGTCCACTGCGGACTAAACATAATGCTATCCGGTGTTTTATACCCTGCGTGTATGCGAGCCGTCTATTGCAATCAAAGAGTTGTCACAAAGCCGGATTATGGGGGACGACCGGCTTAGCCGCTGTTTACGCTCTGTGGATCAGCTCGACGGGCGGCAAGCGCTCAGCAGGCTTCTCTGACCGGCCAACACCGAAGAAGAGATCAAGCGAAGAATACGACAGACACCGGAGCCGTTCCCTTGGCAGAAAAGCATATCGTAATGAAAAAGGCTGTTCGCCAAGCATGAATCAGATAACCGGACGAGGCTTCGCAGAAGAACGTGGGCGATTCAGATGTAGACAGAGTTCAGCGTGGTAGATAAATAGACCATTATCTCGTTCGCAGGTTGGCGACTAGACTTCCGACAAGATAAGGTTGTGCGAGCTCCAATGGTTCGCGGCCAGATCAGCCCCCGCGGTTCTGTTCTGTCGAGAAGCCAGATTTCGGATATGAAGGTTCCCGACTCGCGTAAGCATGGATACAGGGTCCAGACAACAAGATTATTCCAAGCTACAGCGAGGCCAGCGCATCCATAGACTTTATTGCAAGAATAGAGCAAACAGACGGCACGGTGAAAACGCCGGTTGCGGCGCCAGCTGTTTAGCGAGCGTACAAGATACGCGGGACCGACTTGCACAAGCTCGTACGTAATAGCACGTAATAGCACCAGTAGTAACATCAGCTACAGCAGAGACAAGTAAGTAAGACCAGGAGCGAAGAACAGATTTGCGGCGATGGTCTTCCTGTTGCCCGAGGCCGAAGACGACACGCGAAGATCAACGACGCGTCGACGCGACTTTGATGGACACAGCCTCTCGGAGTTAAGGGTACGGCCATTGCCTTTACATCCGAAAGCTGACTCTCCCTCCTCCACGCTCCGCACTCGGTCTACTTGTCGGTTGATTCACGCTGGAGCAAGCATCGACGACACTGGAACCGATAGGAATGATCTGAAACGCTCACTGATTACTGGCTTCGCCTCGGCTCGTCCGCGCTATCATTAGCCTGTGCCTGCAGAAAGGATTCTCTTGGTTGTCGCCCGGTCAACGCCTGACTGTCTTGCTACTAGCGGACACCTGGTGCAGTAAATATTGCCTCATGCAGTGTACTGGACTTGAATCCATAAATTACTCCGCAGTCGTCGAGGTGCTCTGAAAGCCATTGATCCTCTGGATGCCCGTTTTGACACGTCGCCGGGACCGATTGGAAAGATGCGTTTCCTCCCCGCCGTCCTGTTCGCCGCCCTCTTCCGTCGTCCAGAAGCGAAGCACGGAATACCGCGTTGCATAGGCCGTTATGTACAGAGTCCATTTGGGCCCATCCGTTGTCTATTGTACAATCCTCTTGCGTTTTATGCCTCAGCGGGCTCTACCACCGGGTCGTCTACGATGGCCAGCCGCTCGCTTCTATAGTAGAAGAACTGTCCGAACACCTAGGGAGCAATCAGAACCTGAGTCTGCAGAAGGAGCGGATAGACATACGATAAAGTCCAAGAAGACGGTCAGTCCGCTCCCTGCATCGCTGTCAACTGCCTGTATAGCGCGCAGCGAAAGAGGAAACGTACCCGCAAGCCAGCTCGAGTTCGCCACCAAGTACTGCCACTGCATGCTCTTGACGCAAATGGAGAGGACGTACGTCACGTTCCCCGCGACTGCGAAGACGAACAGTGCGAGGGAGAGGCCGGAGCATTTGGTGATCCGGTTCTTGAGGATTTGGGGGATGCGGGAGCCGACTGTGCCCCGTCCGGTGATTAGCCAGTGAGCGTTTGAGCGTGTATGAGGGACGCACGATATAGAATTGCACTGCACCACCCGATCACCTGGGTCTTCCAATCCAGCCCGTCCTCTGGGCTCCCGGGCGAATCCTCCCCTCCCCCAGCAGACTTGCTAACCCTCCACGCGATCAGCCCTGTTGCGACTACGAAGACGACTGCGAGGCCGTATACCGCCGCTTTCTTCCATGTATTTGAGGTGGTAGGCTTGGGCTCGGAGGAGGGAGGGAGAGCGGCTGTGGAGGAGCTTAGGAGGGGCGCGCTCTCGGATGGAGAGGGGAGGATGGGGGCGATGTGCGTCGGGTGCACGTGTCGGTAGTAGTATATCTGCAGGAGGAGGGTTAAGTCGCAGAGCGTATACTTGCCCCTCATCTTATCAGCACCGTCTCCGCAGGAATTGAAAGGAGAGCACGCACATAGACAGCGAGGATGATAACCGTTGGGATGAGACCTGCCATGAGCGCGCCAACAAGGTTGCACAGATCGCCCGCGAGCCAGATGAGCACAAAGGGCACGCTGAGCCCCTCGCCGGACTTGAGCGTGTAGTTCTCGTATATCTGTGGGCTGTAGACGATTATCCTGTGGTTTCGCATGAGCATACGTGTGCTTGTGAGGAAGGTGCGAGGAGGAGGCGCACCAGCAGGCGATGGACATCCATCCTGCCTGTTTTCCTGGGTCAGCTCGATAAGCCAGAAGGGGGAGGGGGAGGGGACGCACGACACTGCTTAGCTCGTCGGTGATTGCCATCGTCGATATATTGCATTCGTTTCCTAGGTAGGATGTATGAGAGAGATGGGAGTGCGATGCACTGGCACTGGGAGAAGGCGCTTCGCAAACTCTCGGAGGGGACGTCATCAGGGTCGCACGGGGGTGCGGCTCCGGAGCAGCTGGGGGCGACCCGGACTGGGACGGATTGCTTTCAAGTTTTTGCTTTTCTCACGCTGCCTCTGACCGTCAACCGCACAGGCCTACCTGGCACCTCACCACCTGCATCCTCTACACGAGGCGAGAGTACATGATGCATGTCGCGCCCCCTGCGCAATGTCAGCACTGCTGCCTGCAAGGCGGCCTGTGATGACACCAATTGCAACAGAGCAGCTTGTTGTTTGATATTGTCGCGAGGGCGCGTCGGCTTCCATGCGCCTCCGAGTCCTCTCAACGCGGTGTCAGACCGTCTGGTGCTTTGATTCTCTCTCCTATGCTCTCAGGCATACAACAATCAACATCTAGCCATCGTACTCATGGCTCCCGTGCCCCTCGTGCCCCTCATGGCCCATCTCCATCCCCCCCTCGTGCCCCGCATGCCCACTAGGCTCATTAATCCTCTCCCTCTGCTCGTCCGTCCACTCCCCATGCCTCTCCTCCATCCAATCATGCACCCCTCTCCAATCCCTGCACGTATGCACGACCCCCACGCCCGTAGCGACCTTATCCCCTCCTTCCACGATCATGCCCGTCCCACCAGGCTCAAGCGTCGTGTCCGCCGCGCAGAGGATCCCCTGGCGCAGATAATGGAAACAATGCGCGGTATGGTCGCTCCCGTCGTCCCCGTTCACGAGCGCAGCGCGGATATGGTTCAGGCAGTGCATCTGGTGCCACATCGATACTCCGAACGCAAAGTGCTCTTCGCCCAGGAAGACGAACCCCTTGCCAGGAGGGCGGATCGCGTTCCACTCTGCCCACGCGGGCAGGCCGGTCATCCCGTAGTGCTCCGGGTCGTCGTGGAAGGCCATATTGACCGTCCGGACTTTGAGAGGCAGCTCGCGCGGCCGGTCGCCGACGAGGTATGCTGCCTTCATTCAGCATACGACACCTCTGCGGAAGAGTGAAGAGACGCACTGTACGACTTCCCTCCCCGGTGCAAGATCCGGAAGTGTAGGACGAGCGCGCCGAGGTTGAGCAGGAGGGAGAGGGAGAGGGCGGCGACGAGCGCGAGGGAGATGCCGCGCAGGCGGGCGGAGATGGACTTGGGAAGGAAGTGGGACATCGTGCCTTGACCTTGGGGTGTGAGGGGGAGGCAGGATGCGGGGAGAGGGGTGGGGTGTTATGCACCTCGTGCAACCGGTGTGCCGGTGTTTGGTTGCATGATGGTGCAAGGGTCGGCTGTAACGTACTAATGAGGTCAAACCCCACTTTCCCGTACTTCAGCTATCTTCAGCTCATGACTGGCTAAGCGAACAAGCGGCCAGTCAGACCGAGCGTGGCAGAAGACGAGCGTGCCAGGATCGGATCGGCGGATGTGGGGAAGGGAAGGGAAGAATGTTGAGTGTGGAGAGGAGTCAACCATACCTCTACATTGAGAGATTCTTCTTGCATAATCGGATTCCTGAACGCTCATGAATCAATTGCCGTTCGTTCAACATGATTGTCCGAAGATAGCATGTGATACCGAGCAGGGACGCGAGACCTTCAGGGTTGGAATGACACCGCGCGAGTCACTCGTGTTGCTCGCGCTGCTCGTCTCCGAGGTCCATGTGCTCCTCGCACCCAGAGTGACGGGCGGTGGGCGAGGGAGGGCTCCTCTGGGGGGTATAGTGCAGTGTGTGCAGTGTGGCTACACCTGCTCCCCTCTCTCACTCGACCACCTCTATGCTCCCCAGCAACCCCCACCCAATGACAGTCAACTCCTCCCTTCCCAGCGCACCCTCCATCGCCTCCCTCTCCCTCCACCCCGCATCCTCCAACTCAGTCCAGCTCGCCCAGACAGAAGAGCGTCTCGCCCTCCTCTCCCACTGGCCTGTCGCCCCCGGCTCGCGCGTGCTCGAACTAGGCTGCGGGCAGGGGGACTGTACGGCCGTCCTCGCTTCTGCTGTGGGCGAGGGGGGACAGGTGGTCGCCCTAGACCCCGCGCCGCTCTCTTATGGTCAGCACCTCTATCCTCTCCCCTCCTCTCCGCCGGATAGCTGACGGTTGGCGGGGACCAGGCGCGCCCTACACCCTCGGGCAAGCGCAATCCCACCTCTCCTCCGGCCCCCTCGGCCCGCGCATCACCTGGGTCCAATCCTCCCCGCTGGACTACCTCTCCTCCCTCCCCCCTCCCCCCTCCGGCCAAGCCACATCCTCATCCTCATTCGACATAGCCGTCCTCGCCCACTGCCTGTGGTACTTCTCCTCCCCCTCCCTCCTCCAGCAGACGCTCGCAGCGCTCAAGCCCCACGCTAGGAGCCTCTGTCTTGCCGAATGGAGCTTGGTAGCGACGGAGCGGGATGCGCAGCCGCACGTGCTCGCGGCGCTCACTCAGGCCGCGTTGGAGTGCAGGAAGAAAGAGAGCGAGAGTAATGTTCGTACTGTCCTCTCCCCCCTAAGGGTGAAGGCGCTCGCTGAGGCAGCGGGGTGGACGGTAAAGAGCGAGGCGAGCGTACAGCCGGGCAAGGGGATGCTGGATGGCAAGTGGGAGGTGCAGGCGGTGATGAGTAAGGATTTTGAGAAAGAGGTTGAGGAGGTCGTGGAGGATGAGAGGGAGAGGGGAGTCGTCCTAGCGCTCAGGGACGCTGTGGCTGCTTCGCTCGAGGCGGTCGAGGGAGGGGAGAAGGGCGTGCGCGCGATGGACGTCTGGGTCGGGGTGTTCGTATCGCACCCCAGTGCCGCCCTGGTGCTGTGAAAACAAAGATAGCGTTGTACACCGCAAGCCATATATGCAAGAAATAAGATGCCTCCTATATATCCATCAGAGCCGCGCCTTCCCATACACGAGCTCCCTTTCCAACCTCAGCTCCTCCCCGTCCCCGCCCTCCGCCAGCCTGCCCAGCTCCTTCGCACACCCCTCCCCACCCTTCACCCACCGCCGGAGGAACTCCCACTCCAGCTCTGCGTCTTCCCCGGGGGTGAGAGTCGCCCAGTTCGTTTGCTCTACCATCCCTAGCGCGGCTGTGGTGTGTCCGAGGCACTCGAGCAGCGCACGGGGCAGACGGGGGTCTGTGGGCCCACGGGCGATCGCGTGCGTTGCGAGGGAGATGGTGCGGAGGTGGGAGGCGAGGATGTCGACGCTCGGGTTGAGTTGGGAGGCATTGAGTACACCTGTCGCCCACTGCCCCAAGTTAGCCAGTGCAACACGGCTAAGCTGGGAGACACACCTCCAGATAATGGTCCATCGCAGCATGCTTTGACCGGCCCACGACCCTGCACACATCGAGCGCGAGCACGCTGGACGTCCCCTCCCAAATCCTCTCCACGAGCGAGTCCCGCATCAGCCGGCTCAAAGGCTCTTCCTCCATATACCCCAGTCCGCCTAGCGCCTCGATACAGTCTTGCACTGCTTTGGACGCGCGGACCCCGGCGTACGCTTTGACAATGGGCGTGAGGAGACGGAGGCGGGATTCTTCGCTGGAGGTGGAGGAGCCCATCTCGGACTTGCCTAGCAGGAGGGAGATGGGAACGAGGAGGTGGAGGAGAGCGTGGTGCAGTAGAGCCGTGTCCGCTAGCAGGTTGGTGTGGATCGGCAGGTCGCGCAGGAGGACATACTTCCCCGTCGTGTGGTCCAGCACCTGCCGAACGTCCGCGTACGCAGTTGCGATCATGAGCGCGCGCCCGACAGAGCCCACCGCGTGGAACGCAGAGTGCATGCGGGTGATATTGAGCACCGTGGCGATGGAGCGCACACCGGCGCCCAGCTCGCCCACCAGGTAGCCGTGCGCACCGGTGATGCTCAACTCGGCGGTGGGAACTGCTTTGGTGCCGATCTTGTTCTTGAGTCGGTGGACGTGGACGCCGTTCGGGCTCGGGGAGGAGCCGGGGAGGAAGGACCGCGATTTGAGCGGGAGGAGGAAGAGGCTCAGCCCTCCGCTGCCTTCTCCGTCGGTGCGAGCGAGCGACAGGGCGACATTGCCGTCTGTCGCGCTCGAGAACCACTTGAAGCCGTCCAGGATGTACAGGTCGCCGGGCTTGACGACGCCGCTCTGTGCTGGTGGGCGGACCGCGACGGTCTCCGTGCGGGACACGTCGGAGCCGCCGGGCTTCTCGGTCATGAACTGTCCGGCCGTCCAGGCTTTGGAGGCGTCGCGTGTGACGAGACGTGGTAACACAGCGTTCTTCATCTCCGGGGTGCCGTATTGCTCGATGACTATAAAGGGTCAAGTTAGCGACGTGTTTGCAATGCAGTGGGGCTGGGACACGCCTCGGGCAGCCCCGTCCGTCATCGACATCGGACACCCAACGACTCGTGAATCACCAACCCATAGATAGATCTACGTCAAGCTCAGCATCGTGCACCCAGGTGTGGGAGACGAATCGCACCTTGGAGAACTGGTGCACACGCGCGTACTCCCCTGTCTGTCGCTCGTAGGCGATACCGACAATTCTGGAGAAGTTTTAGTGACTGTCACAGCGGCTGTTCGACGCATGCTCACCCCTCCTCAGCAGCAATCTCCTTCAGCTTACGCCATCCCTCGCTCGTCTCAAGTCGATCAACACGTCGTCCAAAGTGGTCATACTGAACTAAACGGGGTTCATGGTTGGGTCCATCGGCAAGCCATCCAACTTCCTCGATCTCTGCGGCAGACTATGAGTTACACGCTCTGCGTCACGACAACCTAAATACAGCTCACCTCCGTTGGCAATGCGCTTCGAGAATCGGTGCAAGTCGGTCTCGACAGTCTCAAGTACCGGCTGGGGCAGGATGCGGCGCAAGAGCGCGTTCAGCGAGCGCGTGGCCGCGTAGATGTCCTTCGGCAAAGTGTATCGTTCTTGTTGAAATCCGTCCTCTACCCTCATTGTTCGGAATATTCCAGAGTGTACAGTAGGTGGTTGCAGCAGTGTTCCTCAGGGGCTAGAGCATCGGTGTTGAGTGAAACTACATGTCCGGTTGTGACTGCGTGGCTGCAAGTCAGGTGAAAACAACGCCGAGCCTAGGCGCCCATCCGAGTCGGCTATTGCCGCCCATTCAAATACCCGGCGTACTGGACCCTGTCCCCGGGGAAGCCTCTTCCTCCATAGCCACCACTTCGCAACCAGCCTTCTCTTCTCACTTGGAATTCTTGATGACTGTGTAGCTGGACCCATTTGGTACATGTCTCGCTTAAGATCACCGGTGCCTTATATTATTGCCAGCATCCCTCGCCAGCATTCCCGCGCAATGTGCGGCAGTGTCTCCTCACTTCTCAACGTCCGTGCCTGGCAACCGTCTAGTCAAATCAGTGCTGGCGTTCTGCTCCTCCTGGTTGCTCGGAAGTCTTCGCTGAACGGCTTCGTCCTGACTTGCTTGTGGTCGTGGCACCATTGCGTGTAAAAACCTCGCTACCATCCCGCCGCGGTGGACCCCAATCCCCTTCCTGTCTCGGAAAATCTGTCGCCTCTCCTCAACCAGACTCTTGTCTGCGATTTTGGTATATTCATGACCAATGCATCGATTCGCGGGCATCGCCTCAGCTGTACTACTATTCAAGTCTGCAACTCGCTTACCAACTATTACGAACGATGGGCCCTTATTGCGGCAACTATATTACCAGGAACGAGCACGCCAATGTGGATTCACAAGTATCCCTCTTACGTTGTGCTACTGTCGCTTGACACATGCCATAGGTCTCCAACATGTCTCGTCTGCCGTCTTCCTTTGGATTGCCGCACTGTGCCTCCCCCAAAAGGTTTCCTGCGCGCTGTTTGGGATGTATTCGGAGCCACGAGAGTACTGAACTTCCTGGCTGTGTCTGCCTTGCTGCACTGGTTTCATTCTGGACAGCAAATTGTAAGTTCGACTACCGGAATTTGGTTTCTCTGGCTCTGGCTTTCCTCTTGAACCACAGTGTCCGATCTGTGGTACCCTTCCAAGGTGCGAGCTGGCGGTCTTGTTTCAATTCGGTGTATACCTGCACGTGCCTATGTCACCATATTTGCTACTTCGCACGCACGCTGGCGATCGCGTGGTCCTGCATGAAGCACGGAGGAATGAGGCACTGCTGATCCTGCGCGTGGACACGACCTACTGTTCCTGGTTCAATGTCGCCTTCTCCGCTGACTGGCACCACAAGGACCGCAGGACCCGTACTGTCGTCCTCGTCTTCAGCAGAGGAGGATCTCTCGGAGCCACCTCGTTCAGTACCGAGTGACTGGATGCCCTTTAGAACGTTCCGAATATTGGTGGTGGACGACCGCGGACTTGTATCAACTGCGTGGGCCGAGTAGATCTACCAATTTTACCACGGGAAAGAGCCCTCTTGCTCAGATGTTACCTGCATATGGATCCATGGCCCCGGCAGACAACAATATGTGTATATAAACCCCATCTCTCGGCCGCTCTCTCCTTATTTCCAAAGGATTTGACAATCACTCGATCCAGCGATTTCAGCTGTTCTCACCTCTTTGAATCTTTCCATCATGCAGCGCTTCCTTGTCACGCTTCTTGCCCTTGCTACTCTTGGCGTCCGGGCCGTTCCGGTCAGCGACACGAATGCCTTGACCGCACGCAGTAGGTATTATTAACAGTTTAGACAGTACGCTTATTGACTCCTAAACAGACGCGGACGTTAAGCGCGAAGTCGGTCATTCCTACACCCTGGACGAAGACGAGCCTGCCAAGCGCGAGGATATCAACCACTCCTACACGCTTGACGAAGACGAGCCTGCCAAGCGCGAGGTTATCAACCATTCCTACACGCTTGACGAGGATGAAGCGACCAAACGCGAGGTTTACCATTCTTACACTCTCGACGAAGACGAGCCTGCCAAACGCGAGGTCGGCCATTCGTACACGCTTGACGAAGATGAAGTGATCAAGCGCGAGGTCGGCCATTCATACACGCTTGACGAGGACGAGCCCATTTAGTCAGTATCCGTGCATCTTTAAAGTTACGACAGCTAATAGTCGGAATGAATGTAGAAGGGCCGGGAGCTAGCTGCACAAGAGAGATGTCTCTATTAAACCATTGTCAACGTCGTCTCGTAGTTGCTGTGACTATAAGCGCTTTTTTGAACCAAATAAGAAGCGCTGTGATCAAGATTCTGGCGGGTCTGTGCTTCGCTCCAAGATGGAATAAGTGTTGCCTCGGACACCAGGTGGCGTTCTTCCAAATATCCGAAAGAGGGTTATGTGTATCACCATCAGCTGCAGCAAAGCGAATTAACTTCGGATAGGGCGAAGCCTCCTGAGCCAGTGTGGACTCGCAGACTCCATCAGCAGTGACTGCTTCAATGCTAGCTGGAGTTATGCTACAAGGCAGCTACCGTACTGTAAATGCTATCGCCACAAGCGAGCTATGTATCGTCCAGACAGTCCACCTCTAAGACAATCGTCAATCGCCAGCTCACCACGCCTCCCACTTGTGCTTCACGAGCGCCACGAGCCTGTTGAACAGCTCGTCGCGCCTCTTCATAGCCGTAAACGTCCACGTCTTGCCCTTCGAATCGATGATCTCAAGCCCGTCGTACACCTCGCGCTCGTACGCCCAGCCAACGACCAGCTTGCCCTTCCACCCCAAGCCGCCAATCTTGCGCATCTCCTGGATGTCGGAGAGCAGAATAGAGAACTGCGCCTCCCACTCTCCGGTGGCGAGGGAGCGCTTGTTGCCCGCGGGGATCCAGCTGACGCACGGCGTCGTCGCAGTGGTCGAGATGATGACGTGGCCTATCTTGCCATGGACGCGCGCCTCGAACACGCTCGGTCCATCGACGAGGTCCTCGTCCGCGCTGGGAGGTATAATTCCCAGGCGCTGCTTGGCATGCTCGCTCCCCAGGTTCGCCTTGACCCTGTCGGCGGTCAGGACGCCGGACACACCCGCCTTGGTGGTGCCCTTGAACAGCCCGCCAAGCTTGCTCATAACCTTATGCTTCTTCTCCGTCTTCTTCCCCGTTCCGTGGGCGACGTCCGGCGCCTGCTCGGGTGGGACGTTGTGCTCCACCTCGGAGTTTTGCAGGTCGCTTGGCAGCTCCTCGTGCTTGACAATGGGTGAGCTGGGCTGCGAGGGCGGCGCCTCCTTCGTGATCGGCGGCGGGGGGAGGGGAGCCTTGTTCGCCTCTCCAATACGGAGGAGCGTAAGTGTGAGCTGGGCGTTGGTCGGCACGCCGAGAAGCAGCGAGTTGCGCAGATCGAGCGCACGCTGCCACCCAGGCACTTTGCGGTTGAGGAAAGCGAGGCCGCGGTCGATCACCGGCTGGCCGAAGAATCCGAAGCCCGCTCCAGCGCCCAGGGCCTTGATAAGCACCTGCGAGCTCGTGAGCGCCGTGACCAGCACGAGAGGCGCGACGACGCCCGCGAGCTTCGCGCGTGCGAGATGGTTAAACGGCGGCGTGGGGGAGAGAGCGTTACCCAGCATCTCCCATGTGTCCGCGACGGCCGTAAGCGCGCGCATCGCCGGCCGCGCTTTGGTCCATATGGCAACCTCCATCGGCTGCTTCGTGCGGTCCTTTGCGCGCTCCATGCCTTCCCCGCCCGCGGTCTGCTTCGCGTCCAGCGCGGTGGTGCCCAGGTTGGACGGGTCAGGGAGGGACTTGTCGATCGGCTGTGCGGACGGCTCAGAGCCCTCGTCCGCATCCCCATCCGGGTGCTTGCCGAGCGCGGTGCCGACGGCGAGGGAGGCGAAGCCGTTGACAAAATTCGTCGCCTCCTGCTCGGCTGCTTCGCCCGCGTGGTTCTCCGGCGCGCCGGTCAGAGTGTCCCCCGTGGCGAGGGTGCCCGCGCGCGGCGTCTGCACGTTGCCGGTCGTGCTGCTCACGAGTGCCAGAGGAGCAGGGGGGAAGAGCGCATCCCTCGTCGGGGGGAAGATGATGAGGACGAGCAGCAGCCCAAACAGCGCAGGGAGGATCATATCCGTCCACCAGGCCACGAGGTACAGAGCGAGCCACACGCCCGTTCGGCGCGGCTCGTTCCAGCTGCGCAGCCGCATGACGTGCTTCACCCCCGCCATGAGGCCGATGAGGACCGAGACGTAAAGGCGCTCGAGGTTCGCGCGCAGCTTGTCGGGAGAGAACTCTTCCTCCTCCGCTACTTGCAGGTCGAGCGCGCCAACGACCTTCTCGTCCGGAACTGCCTTGACGTGGTACATTTGCTGTGAGACATTAGCATATACGCTACATTCGTTGACGAGAACGCACCTTGTCAAACCGGCGGACAAGCATCCACAACGCGTCATTCGTGACGCCGCCAATGACAGGCTGCGGCACATCCTCGGCCTTCTCGTTCCATCCCAGATCCCCGATGCCCGGGTCATACGCCGTCTTCTCGCTCACCTGGGTGATAGTGACCGTCCCGGTCTGCGCGATGCCGTCCAGGTGGTCCGGCATGTCTGCCGTCTTCTCATCAGGAGGGACATGCTTCTCCTCCCTGTCGTCCCTGTACTGAGGTGCGTCCAGAACGTGCCCAGCGTCGTCCTTGAACTCAGCAGCGACGAGCGGATTGAGCGCGTCCTTCGGCGGAGGCGCGGGAGGCGTCAGCCTGGGCACAGTCCTCTGCCCAAGGGTAGGATCTTCCCGCAGCTCGCTCGCAGGAGGGGTCGAGATCTCCGGGGCGAGCGCGCCCGCCCCGCCAGCAGTGGTGCTCCTCCTCGCCCAGGGACTGCCGGTAGGAGCGGTAGCAGTGTTCAGCGTATCATCCACCTTCATCGGGTCCCCTTCCCCGCCCGTGCCGAGGGCAGCGGTGGCAGCAGCGTGCGCTTTGTGAGGAGGAGGGAAGGGTTCAAGCCGGTTGTAGTGCGTCGGCGGGTTCGTGATCGGATCGGCTATGCTTGGGTCGGCCGGGGCGGATTTCTCGGGGGTGGAATTCGGGTTGTGCAGCGTTTCCGGAGGCGTGGGCGGGCCAGTGCTGCTCCCCTCGCTCGGGGCTGGTGCAACTGCAGAATGAGGGGGCGAAACGCGCGTCCACTCGCTCTCCTCGCTCCGTCTGTCCGGGTCGGGCGGGCAGACGGCAGGGACGTCCACGGTAGGCCGGTCTGCGTCGGGTTTCAAGGGCGCTTTTTGGGGTGGGGTGACGTGCGGAGGCGAGGACTGGTTAGCGTCCCGCCCTATGACACCGGCGAGGGCGCCGAGGGTCGTCATCCTCTAGCTTCTGGGTCTGGTTTGTGATGCGGTGATGAAGAGAAGAGAAGTGGAAGAAGCAAAGAGGTAGGGGAATTCTCCGGGCACATATATGTCCCTCCATCGGGGCCATGCTCTGCTCTTTTGCTGCACTGAGCGTGTGGTGAGCACTGTGACGCATCTGGAGGAGCGCGTGTGACGCATGTGGCGCGCATCAGAATGGAGCAGGCGAGTAAGGGTCCGGGCAGGAGCACGTGACTCAGGAAAGACAGCCACTGTGGCTCTTGAAGACGCAGCGGGGAGAGAAGCAATTGGCATGTTGCATAAATACAGTATTGGAAGTCTAGAATGCATCTCGCGGACAGGATCATCTGGCCTGATGTGAAGCGCAACGAGGATACGTATGGGCCGGTGCTAGAACGCAAGCACGCCCCACCTCGCGTTCATCGGCAGCAGGTGGATCGTAAGCAGCCAGATCTGCACTTCATCAGCCCCTTGCCTCGCGCGATTAGGGGAAAAGCAGACTCACGCTATGCAACACATACGTGTATTTATCCTCCGCCCTCTCCCTCAGCGTCCAGTTCCGCCATGCCACCCTCCCACCCATGCACATAAGCAGCATCGTGCTCCCCCATCCCAGTTCCCACCAGACGGCCATCGCCCATGACCAGAAGAGGATGAGCAGGGGAGTGATGATGCGCGAGCTGCGGGGAAAGGCGATGGGGATCGTCAGCCGGCCATCTTCTGCGTCACCTTTCACGTCGGGGAAGTCGCCGACGTGCGCGGTAGTGCCAATCACGAGCAGCGAGCTGCCGATCGCGGAGAGGGCGATCTCGTCCAGCTTGGCGTATCCCGCTGAGGATGTGGTCAGGTCAGGGTTGACGATCGGGATGTTACGGCACTCACCGATCACCCGTGTCGCACCGTACTCGAATATCCCGTACATCGTCACGACCAGCACGACCCGCTTTGCCCAGTGCGCCGACATTCTCAGCTGGTCATATAGCAGCGTCGTGATCGTGAGCAGCGCGCTGGCCACGACCAACTCCCGTCCCGCCGGCACGCACACAAGAAGGCAGAGGAGCGTCACCCCCGCGTGCAGCCATTTCGCCTGCTCAGGCGTCATCCTGCCTGACGCGAGCGGGCGCCAGGGCTTGTTCCCCGCGTCTTCGGTGATAGACCCCCGCTGGTTGTTGATGTTGCATCGGAGCTGGTGGAGCCAGACCCATGCTGCGCTTGCGAAAAGGTGGGAGGGGGAGCGCACGGGTCCCGCGACGCAGGCGAACATCATCTGCCGTTCCGTTTCGTTAGCTGTGAGCGGGGCAGGGAGGGAGAAGGCTTACGATGGGAAAGAACAAAGTGTGGTAGTCTGCTTTCGTGAACAGATACAGGGTGTGAACGGTCGATTTCACCCAGCGGAAGAGCTTCAGGTTGTCGCCGATAAGGTATTGCAGTGTCGACAAGGAGAGCGCCATGATGGTTATAAGGTGTAGAGGCGATTATGGTGGGCTGCGTTGAGGATGTAGAGCAGCTGGCTGTTGCTGCGAGCTTGCTGAGGATCTCTCGATCATTTATACACCATCGAACGTTGCCTGACTAACAGCAGTCGGCCATTGTCCATAGAGGCACACAGCTGTTCCGCCCTCGGGCAAAATTTTCATCGTCTGAAAAGATCGTTGCCGCAGGCCATTCTCGGGGTTATGCCATCCATATACCCATACGCCGGAATCCCGATGAGCGCCAATCAGTGAATGCTGCAGAACGAGGATCGAGCAGTCTGAGGTCCAACAGGGCAATCACTGGAACAAGTTGCTGCTGCCAACCGCAAGCAATCGGACGGTGCCTGATCCGAAATGGCAAATACTCATCAGGCATTGGCTTGAGCAGCGCGCTCAAGCAGAGAGTTACAGCGTTTCCTTCCCATTCCTAGATTGGCTTGCTCGGAAATCGCGAGCGCGCCTCAACAAGGTGACCATCGGGGGAATGTCCTTTCCCGATTGCGCCGTGCACGCTATTATCCAGTGCCGGTCCCTTGCTCGCAACTTCCGGACCGGCGTTTGTCGAACGCCGCGTCTCCACAATTCCATGTGGACCATGAGCCACCGACCATTGGCTAGCTGATGAAAATTGTCGATGACGCATGACGCATTGGCAGTGAGCTAGCGATCGGCGAGGATAGCCACTGATATTGCGCGTATCCTGGCAGCAATGCATGGTTGGAATCCCTTCAAAGCCAGCACCAGAGGGAGGAGGTACAGGTGTGCTGGCGGACGGATATCGTAGGTCCCGAGGGTCCTGCTTGTGAATGCTTCCAGTCGCATTCTCCGTATGGCTTGCGGGAAGGGGTTGTGCCAGCAAAGCGTGCGGGTACAGTAGAACTAAGATATCACCTGGCGTTGCATCAAGACTGATCAAGAAGGTTCTATCAAGAGCGAAGAGAAAGCAGTTGGCATGATGGTTGCTGCACGTAACTCAGCGTAATTGCCACCTCGCAAAGCGCACGCCGAGCCTTCGGCATCCTTTCGCTTCCGCTTTCGGCCCGTGCCGCCGAGTCTGGCAGTGTCCTGTTCTTTGCTGTCTGTTTCTCTCTAATGGTCATCCTCGTTCATCACCAGATCCATCTGCT
This sequence comes from Calocera viscosa TUFC12733, assembly GCA_001630345.1. Classification (NCBI taxonomy): domain Eukaryota; kingdom Fungi; phylum Basidiomycota; class Dacrymycetes; order Dacrymycetales; family Dacrymycetaceae; genus Calocera; species Calocera viscosa. The sequence goes on along the minus strand of KV417302.1, from coordinate 29,998 downwards.
TCACGTAAAGAACGCTGGTCGAGAAAAAATGAACCTCTTCTGTATGGGAATGCTTACCATGGGGCACTTCGGAATAGCAGACTCGGTCGTAACTCTGCTGCATTCCCGAAGTACTACTTCTATATCGGGTTGACGGACCAGCTACAACAACCGGTGCCTGAATGCTGCGCCCTTCATTCTCAGACCTGCTCCCTGTTGCCTTGTGCTAGCCGGGACAGTGACTACTCAGGCGCACTCGAGATTCCTTCATGACTGGCTTTGCACATTTTGGCCCTAGCCCATCCTCCTTCAAAATGGGAGGAACTCAGTCTGATCGACACACCCAATCGGACCCAACGTGGCATCGTGCTCCAGCTATTTGATCTATTGATTCGACTTAACCTACAACTATGAGCTTCTGGTCATGATTTGGGATCCATTGAGAACGAATCGTGAAGGCGCACTCTCCGATTGGTACCTTCCATATCACAAGATCTGCACGATTCCAAGATGTTCAAAAGCCAGCATTCTCTGACGAACCGCTTGCACCGGAGATATGACTGGGCTCGGCAACGCTCGTCTCCGTGAGCCACGTCCAGTCAACCAGCACCGCTCCGACTCAGTTGCCCCATCGGGTCGCACTCCCCTCACGTTCCCGCCTAGCCCCCCGGTCGCGTTGTGATACGCATATAAGAGATCCTCTTACTACTGGCTCATTGCAAACACTCGTGTTCAAGAGATCCCCACAATCACCAACTCTGGCATCATGCAGCTCCTTCTCCCCCTACTCGCTCTGCCCTATCTCATGGCTGGCCTCACGTCTGTGCAGGGTGCAGGTATGTCGCACCAATCTGTTCTCACCACAATTTCCTTACATCTCTCTCCAGCCGTGGGTGCTGTTGCTCCTCTGAAACGTCAATGTTCTGGACATTCATATACACTGGACGAGGATGAGGTGGCGAAGCGCACGAACGAAGTCGAGTGTCACTCCTACACTTTGGATGAAGGTATGCGCCAGCACACCTCACAACTCACGATGGCCGATGTGCTGAGTGCCTTGCCTCAGATGAAGTTGTTAAGCGGGAACCTGAGCCGGAGCCTGTTGCGGATCTTGCATCTCCGGATAGTATCGTCTGCATCGTGAGCCCTTGCCCCGGCGGGGGCCGGGACCAGTATTGAGGTGAGTGCGCGGCCTACTCCCAATACGAAGGCGGCATTTGGTTGCATCTCCTTACTTTCATGTCCAGGAGCTTTCATGAAGGCGATTTGCATGATCGGCGAGATTGGTGGTGATGATCAGATGATGCCAACAGCAGTCGTTCAATTGTCATCACGAGAGGTTCCCCATAGCTTCCTTGCCAATGTTTTCATCCGTTACCTTGAAATTCAATCCATATCCCATTACGGCGCTCAAAATGTCCGTGGTGCTTGCCCAATGCCACTTGAACACCTCATGGTGTGGACGCGCCCAAGGGAAGAGAGCATTTCAACGCTTCCCACATTCTGACGCCGTGTCTATCAACACGGGAGAGTCTCTGGGCTTTACGTTAAGGTGGCTCTCATCAGAGCCTGCGAGAGACTACCGCTAGTATTCAGTTGAAGGGCTCAAATGGTCACCGAATGGGTTACGCATATCGAAGGGAAATATTTGAGATCAATTTAAACGTCATTCAACAAAGAAGGAATTGTATCCTACTTCGACTTTACACTGGGTGCAATCGAGAGACCGCGCTAGTAGTTCTCGTCTTCATCCAAGGTATACGAGTGGGCAGGCGGGTCAGCCGGAGCGACAGCACGCTTGTAGTTCACGCTCTCGTCTTCATCGAGGGTGTACGAGTGAGCAGGCGGATCCGCAGCAGCCGAGCGCTTGTACGTCTCGTCTTCATCGAGGGTGTACGAATGAGCAGGTGGATCAGCAGGAGCCACCTCGCGCTTGTAGTTCAAGTTCTCGTCTTCATCGAGGGTATACGAGTGAGCAGGGGGTTCTACTGCAACCGAGCGCTTGTAGGTCTCGTCTTCATCGAGCGTGTATGAATGCGCAGGCGGTTCCTCCTGAACGGAGCGCTTGTACTTGACGCTCTCATCTTCATCGAGGGTGTACGAATGGGCAGGCGGATCCGCCGCAACCGAGCGCTTGTAGGTCTCGTCTTCATCGAGCGTGTAGGAATGCGCAGGCGGTTCCTCCTCAACTGAGCGCTTGTAGTTCACGCTCTCGTCTTCATCGAGGGTGTACGAGTGAGCAGGCGGTTCCGCCGCAACCGAACGTTTGTAGCTCTCATCCTCGTCGAGGGTGTATGAGTGAGCAGGCGGCTCCTCGGACACCGAGCGCTTGTAGTTCAAGCTCTCGTCTTCATCCAGAGTGTAGGAGTGAGCAGGGGGCTCCACTGCAACCGAGCGCTTGTACTGCTCGTCCGCATCCGCGGTGTAGTCGTGCACCGGGGGAATTCGTTTGTTGGCGATGGCGGCCATGTCTACCAAAACATGTGTGAGAACAGACGTCCCCTGAGAAACCCTATGCACTCACTTCGATTGTTGACGGGATGAGCTTGCACGCCGAGGGTAGCAAGGGCCAGAAGGGTAACAAGAAAGCGCTGCATTGTAAGGCCGGATGGTTGGGAAGAGATCTGAGCTGAGGTGGTTGAGTTTGTGGTGATGAGAGGAGACCGCTCTGAAGAGAGACTTTATATACGCCTCCAGCTTGTTGAGCGTACCGGACAAGGCTGTTTACCGCGAAGAAGTGCCGTGCTGGACCGGCTGTAGGCACAAATCACGCCCGCCTCTTCCATGGACCATTGCCGTGCCCACGGCAGAGCTCTAAGAAGAAGAATATCCTTGGACAAGCCTGCTCCTCGTCGCCTACGGGTAGCTTGTAAGTGTGAGGGCAGCAGCGACATCCAGTCAACATTCACCTGGGCTGCTCTCCGACGCAGCCAGATTCCAATACAACGCTCCAAGACTTGGAAGTGCCCTCGCGTAGCGTTCGCTCCGGTCCATGCGGTCCATCCGCGCTTCATTCACTCGAAAATGTGCTCGGAGTATCACCGCACCGCGGACTAGGGTCGGGAAAAGTCACAGCTGACGAGTCATACCGGAGTATATGCAGACTATTGCCGTCCCAGACATGTAAACCAACCTCGTGACAGGACAGCAGCCGACGAAGCAATTGAGTCAGGATCCGTGTGATGACAACAGGAACGCTCAGTTCAGATCGAGACCGAAGGTAAATTGCCAGCCGAGTTCATAATGCGCTCATACTCTGGACCGAGTTTGGCCATTGATGGAGATCATCAAATGCTAGTAGCCCAGTCACTGAGGTCGAGGAGGGGATGCCCCACAAAGTGTCAATAGTCGTTGTGAAGGATCGTGAGGGATCGAGCACGCTGTGGAACAATCAAAGTCCTTAGCCGAGTCGACCCTTTGTACTTTACCAGTGCATCACTGAATCCAAAGAGTCGAGATGCCGAGATCATCAATAAGCGAGGTAAGCCGAGCGCCGGGCCGAGCCGTGGGAGTGCTAAGCGACTCCGGTCCTCGGAAGAACCTGCTAGTCATCAAAATGTTGGCAGTATGTAGCAGTGTTGATATGACTGGACATCCAGGTCAGCTTGAGAAGAGATCGTACAAGCAAAGGCGAATAGTGAAGGAAGTCGGCTGGCAGGTCCGGGCATTCGAGTGTTCTGATGAAGCAAGGCTGAACGAATAGGCAATCACCAAGCCGCAGCTCTCCTTCGTACCCTCTGTACAAGTCTTCGCTGTTGCCCGATATGACCATGGCTTTTGCTCGCCGCAGGAAACAAAGGAGCCTTGAAGGACAAAACGAAGCGCGATCACGCTGTCATCGCCGTCACAACCGAGCCAGACGTCCGGCATTCGGCTCCGAAAGTCCACTCCCAACCCTGAGACGGCGCAGACGGCGCAGGCGACCTGCCGACGAGACGCGCATCACCTCTCGACGCAAACGCGCAGCTGCCAGCGCCTGCTCTTAACATGGAGTGCAAGTCGCGGCGTTGGCAGCGCTCAGCACTTCTGAACATCCCTCGTCAAATACAGCGATGAAGGTCCTCATTTCCACTATGCCCACCACGGGTCACGTCAACCCCTTCCTCCCAGTCGCAGTGGAGCTCGTCAAGCGCGGTCACGAGGTGGTCTGGCACACCAGCGACCTCTATCGAGCCAAGGTGGAAGCCACCGGCGCACGGTTCTCAGCGTACAACAAGGCACCTGATTTCTTGAAGATCCCCGTCAAGCAGGACAATGGGGCAAGTGGACTCACTGCAATCATCGGCATCATGCGGCGCTTGTTCGTCGACCGGATGGCCGGGCAGCTTGCCGACTACAGGTTCATCCTTCGAACATTCCCTGCCGATGTCCTCCTCGTGGATATGTGCAGCCTCGGAGCGCTCGCGCTGCAGGACTTTGGCGGCCCGGTATATGCGACACTCGGCATCAACCCGCTCGTGACGCCTGATCCCGAGATCCCAATGTTCGGCGCTGGCGGACCACCCGCAACGACCTGGTTCAGTCAAACGTGGAACTGGTGTATGCACTGGATGGCAAGGACATTGTTCAACCCGAGAATGTTGAAACTGGTCAACGATGAGCGGCTTGGCTTGGGGCTGGAGCCGTACGGCAAGGAGCTCGAGTTCTTCGACATGATGCGGTCACGCTTCTTGCATATCATGCCTGTGACCATGGCACTCGAGTACCGGAGGCGGAATATGCTGCGTCAGGTGCATTTCGTTGGCCCGCTCATACCCGCGCCGCCCACCAACTTCGACCCTCCGTCCTGGTGGGGCGATCTGGACACGCACAAGGGGAAGATCGTCCATGTTACTCAAGGCACCTACAGGATCGACGAAGTCAATCTCATTCGGCCAACCATTTCTGCACTGCAGAACGAAGACGTGCTGCTCATCGTCACATCCCCCAATGCCGATACAGCCCTGGCCGACGTGCCACCCAACGCCCGCGTTGCCGACTTCATTCCCCATCCGCTGCTCCTACCATACGTGGACTGCATGATCACGAACGCAGGCTACAACGGCGTCTTGACCGCTTTGGCTTACGGCGTTCCTCTGGTCTGCGCTGGAAGGACGGAGGACAAGGCGGATGTCAGTGGGCGAGTAGAGTGGTCAGGAGCGGGCATCGATCTCAAGACCGACAAGCCGAACGAGGCGCAGATTAGGGACGCCGTTCGCAAGGTCCTGGGGGAAGCAAAGTTCAGAGACAACGCGCACAGGGTGAAGGAGGACTTTGGCAAACACGAAAGTGCAAAGGAGGCATGTATCCTCCTGGAGACATTGGCTGAGACCAAGGCGCCGATTCTCTCATAGCTCTTGATTAACATGATGACCTTGCTTGGTGACCGAGACCATGCTTTCGCCAGGCTGACCAGCAGCATTATGGAGCAGGGGAGTAATGCATTTTCACTTACATAATCAAACTACAATAGCTGTACGGAGGAATCCCCGTGGCTACATCGGACTTAGCATCCGTATTCAGCGTTCTCCTATAGAGTCCATGGCGTTGCCATCTCCCATGATCGTATTCAAACAGCAATCGGCCGGTCGGCAGTTCCCTCCTTGTGACCAGTGTCTTCGGCCGTGATCTCCCGCTCCATCAACCACGCGTTCGCCGGTGTGATCTTCTTGTAGTAGTCCTTCACCTCCGAGGCGACCTTGAACCCCTCCCGCTCGTAGAATTTTCGCGCTTCGGTGTTGGACACCTGGACGTGCACGTAGACCACGGAGATTTTGGGCGATTTGTGTGCGGCGGCAGCATGCAGGACTAGTGCAAGTGTCTGCCTCCCTATTGTCAAGGATCGATAGGCCTAGGTGAAAGATCAGACAGATCAAGTCACGATCGCAGGAACGACTCACAGCCAGGACAGCCATCGTTGCTATATATAGCTTCGCAGTGTCCGACCCAGTAGTCCTGTCGAAACGACAGCATACGCACGCGATGGGTATGTCATTGTAGTATACTGTATGCATGTTTAGCCAAATCGCGCCTGGGTTGCCAAGAGAATGATGCTCACCTAAGCGGTTGAACTCCTCCAGCTCTGCTGCCAGCGACTCATCTGCATGCACCCATGGTGTCGGCCCCTATCACGTAGCAGATGACGATTGGGAGCGCACCATAGAACTTGTTCGAGTATGAGATGGGAAATACGACCTGATTTATGCGCTTGACGGTACCGATGTTGTTCTTCGTGAGAGACGCCGTGGTGATACGCGCCGGCGGCGGCTTCTTCCAGTCAGCGGAGCGCGGTATCCGTTCGATTGGGATGGCGTCAGCGGCTGGCGTCGGCGATACGTGAGAGATAAGCGTTTCGGAGGTCATCATATTTGCCAAGGTATGTGTGGAGTCGTCGCTCTGTGACGTGTAAGAAGTGGGCCAGGGAACGACGAGGAAGGGAGGGAGGGTTCAGGGTAGTTCAGGGTTGCAGGCGCAGGGTGCAACGCGCCTGAGACTAGCATGCGGGTCACCCCCCAAAACAACAAATTCGGCCTTAGCAACGTAATCACATATGGTCCACTTTTAAAATCCATTACAACCGTGACCAGCATCCTTGGAGATGCCTTCGTTCCGTCTTCCCCACTTGTGCGAGTACACCTCCTGGGAGGGAGAATTACACCTGCATCCGTCATTCTACATGCCAATTTCGGTCAGGCTACACTACGGTACACCTCATCTGGCGGCACGACTCGGTATGGAGCCATTCCTGGTGCACGCCAGACGGGCGGAAAGTTGTAAGTACTATACGTCAACAAAGCACAACATAACTTATGTGAAATTTCGCCGCGACCGTTCGTATAATGTCCGCGATACGGCCCGGGTGCAGAGAAAACCGAGAGAGCGGATAAATAAAGCAAGACTGCGAAGATTTGCGCATCGAAACGTGCTTGGTGGAGTGTCTGGCGAGATGGAGAACGTGGAGAGAAACGTGAAAGGAAGCTGTGGGTTTAGTTCGGGCGAGAATAGGAAGGTCCGCGAGGTCGAGCTGGCGTTGGGTTTTTGATGGCGTCCTGTGGTCCTGGTCGACGACCCAGCGCTCCTCGGTCCGACGTACCGCCGGGTGGCGACAAGACTGGCTGCGGGGCGATTGGTTGGACACCCTGTAGCTGTTGTGGGTATGGCAGCGACGAGGTGGGGTACGCCGTGCCAGATGGTGGTGTCGGTGTCTTGTCTTCCATCTTCGGGTCCGAACCGGATGGATGCTCGATGCCGTCGATCTGCATTTGCTCCCCAGCCGACGAGATCGCCTCTCCTCCTGATTGCGACTCGTCGTCATCGGACTGCTCTTCGGAGGAGGTGCCATCGACACCTATGCCAGATCCTGATGGCCCTGCTCCGTCCATCCTGCTCTTCATCGTACCCAACCCGGCTCCTGGTGCGTTGGCGCCGCAGTTCTTGGCCGCCATGTGTCTCTTGGCTGCATCCTTCCTGGCAAACGTCCGATGGCACACCTCGCATTCGTATGGGCGTTCGTTGGTGTGGGTCCGCATGTGCCTCTTGAGGTCGTGTGACCTAGACGACGTATATGCGCATAACCTACACGCATATGGCTTGTTCGTCGGGCTGGAAGGCGGCATAGGCCCGCCCAGAGCGGCCTTCTCGGCGGCCGCGTACGGGTGATATCGGGAGGGCGGCCCAACCGCTATCGGACTCGGGCGTGGGTGATACGCGGTCTCTGGGGATCCCCCTGCACTATGCGTGTACGGGGGTCCCGCCATCGCTTGGCCAGGGGCTCCAGGTGGATGGGGATGCGCCGACGTGTACATCGGAGGAGGAGGGAGGCTGGAAGGCGCATACACGTTATACGAGTAAGCATTCGGATCGAATACTTGTGCAGGATTTGGAGGTGTGACGGATGGTGATTGTGAAGCCCCAGGAAACCCGGATGGTCCATGCGAATACCCATCGCTACCCGCAGGGATGTACGAGTTGGGAGGAGATGCATTGGTCGAGTGAGGTGAGCGTCGTTGTGGCCCGTAGGGACCGTAGGCTGACGCATTCGTGTATGTTAGCGTCGGCACAGTTGAGGGTCCAGGTACATTAGGGTCGCCAGGGTGATGGGCGCTTGGTGGAGCGTAATGTGCGAAGGGATGGGTGGTGTATGCGTACGTGTCAGGGGAGGGGATGGTTTGATATGGGATGTGGCCTCGTCCTGCTGTCCCCGGTGGGCTCCAGGCGAATGGAGAAGGGTCGCCTTCCCCTGTATCGGCAGGATTCGGAGGAGAGGGAAGACCCGACATGTGTTGTCTGTCGCTGCTGGTGAGCAAGCCAGCATCTATCGCAGCACGGAGTGGAGATGTGACTAACAGACGGTGAGGGTGTTGGCCTGCTAACGGCTGGAGGGAGGTCATGGATGTGGAGGTGGCCAACGACCTGGCTGTCTGCGTTGAGTGCGCGGAGTGAGAATGATTCTGGGATGGCCCTGGCTGAGGGTGCTGTGGCGCTTGGCTCGCGGTAATGGCCGATTGGGCGTTGTCGAGGGTGTAGGCGTCGTCGATGTCCTCGTCGAGGGTGAAGGTGAGCCCAACCATCCGCAGGGTTGTGTTGGCGAGGAAGGAGCCGGAAGCCGGGAGGAAGGTAAGGGTCGACGTAATGGAAGGGAGCTGCCAGCCTACAGCAGGGCGGGAGCGTTCACAGCCGTGTATGTGTGAAAGCGCTGCCCGATGGCGGGGTTGTGGTAAAGGGTGGGAGGGCTAGGGCGGGGGGACGGGACCTCGGAGCGTCCAAGGATTGGGTCGTGGCGTCGTGCCTTTATCGGACTGGGGATGGTTGACATGCCTCGCTCAGCGGGGCGAACTACAAACGGGCCCCGGAAGGAATGGCAGGGCTGGAGAGAGAGTGCGAAAAAAATTCAGGCAATGTTTCGCCCCATAGAGAGGACGACGGCTTGATGGACAAAAACAGCCGATGGGGGGTATAAGGTATGTGAGGGAGGGAAGGGGAGCAGGAGGAGGAGGGAAGAAGCGGACAAGGGCTGATCCACCCGAATCTCGGGCGCGCTCCTCGAACAGGACGCGCGCTCCAAATCCAAAAAAGATCCCTGGGCTTGACCCGACTGACGAGAGCGCCCCCGGCGCTTCACGTCCGCCCCGCCCCGCCCATTTGTCCCGACCTGCTCCCCCGTGCGGACGACTCATAATCAAATGCACATGCTTCCCCCGCCAGATTTCCCGATTACTACTCCAGTTCGGGTCTCTCCCGGCCGCCGTCGCAGCACCCACCATCGTAGCGCGCCCGCCCCCAACCAGACGGAGCCCAAATGAGCCCATCATCGGTCGAGGCTTGCCGTATTGTGCACCCGCTTACAGTTTTGACGCAGAACAGACGCACAGCCGCTCCACGTGTCTCGCTTCATTCGTGCCTTGCCCCGCCTGGCGGGATGTGCTCAGGCGACTTCCTTTAACCGCTGGGCATCCCGAACCGGTCGGTCGTGCCTGGAATTTCGCTCTGCGCTCGGCCCTGTTTCATCGTCCCTCGCCCCCTTCTCTCGCGGCATGGAAAGACGCAGCACACGACGTGTCGACTCGCTCCCGTTCGTTGTACGGCTTGTCAGGCAAGCTGCGGTCCGGTCCTGTGACGCAAACCGCTCCGGTTGGACTTGTTTCCGTACCTGACATACAGCTTGTTTTTGATCTCCGCTTCCACGGAACTTTCTATCAAAAAGGGTTTCCTCTGTCCTTTTCCATCGCGCAGCGATTCATCATACTTATATTGAGCATCGTTCTATTCACCCCTTCTTCACCTTCTCTGCGATATCTTTGGATTCACCAACACGCAGAAGTGAGGCTGTCCATCTGCAGAACCGGCATTCTAAATTCTCCGAAACTCCCGTCTTAATCGTTTAAGATGGCACCCGGCACGAGCACCGACCGACGCCGAAAATCCCGCTCGGTAAGGCACAGGGGGCTGTGCAAGGCACCACAACCTCCCACTTCATCCTTTCCGCCAACTCTGTCCATCATCCAAGCCTCCCCCGTACTTTCTCGTCACTGTTGCTAAGCTATACCGGTCCACTTGACTACCGGCGTGTCACGTCACCGGTCCACATACGTCGGTGGCTCCACAGGATCATATCATCCTGCGTCGAGGATGCTCTGTATCGGCAACAATTTGGAAGACTACGCGTCCGTCGGCACTCCCTCGGTCGCTTTGCTGATACGACTCGCGCGTTGTACGTGCCGTGTATCGCGCTACATGTGAAGACGCCTCCAAACAAGGCGTACGTCCCGCAAGTGAGGCCATACGCGGACCGCTACGGTGCCGGCGGTACATACTGTCGAACTGCGCCATCGTTCAGGAGCACCGAGACATGTCCACCTCGGGGATGTTCGAACATGTTCGCAAGCTCCGGACAGTTCTAGAGCGTTCGAGCAACGTGGCAATTCTCAAGCGTCACGCGATGCCTCTTTGTGCCCCGCTATTCTTTCACCGCGCGGTGACCTCGGCGATTGCCCAATGCAGAGGTTCGGGTCTAATACGCCTCTCTGGTATTCCTGCGTCTACGAGCCATGTGGCAATGTTCTATTCGAAGCGGTCCAATCCCGACTCGTCCAGAGGACCTTAGGGCTTACCTCAGCAGTGGTCTGTTTCGCCGTGAGTTCGGAAGTATGCTTGTTGGTATCCGCTTACTGGCATTCCAGTCGCGCAGTGGATGTCCACCGGACCGCAGGCGGCATGAAGATCCGACGCAGACTGGGGTGAAGGGGCGCAGTGTCGCCAAGAGCCGAGGAATGTGACCAGCGTGCGATAACACACCGACATCAATCCGCAACGAAGAGAGCAGCCTGACTTCAGGGTCACAGGCACGACCATGATACTGTGATGTAGATGGCGCATCTGGTTGTGGCTACAACACGAGGGCACGCTACCACACGCTAAGCAGCAATGTGATAAATCAGGGCTTGCACTGCCAGCCAGGAGCATGAAAAGACCTCAATCGGACAATCTGGCAAATCTCGATGATCTGGCCCGGCAGCTGGTTGCCGGACGCAAGCAGACCACGCGAGGCTGTAACCCTGATTACCTAACATCATGGCTCCACTTGGTGTCTCAAGGCCCCTGGGGCTTGCTTGGCCCAGACCCTGCCGCGCATTACTCTGCGGCAATTACCAGGAGGCGCTGTTGCAGAACGGCCCGCATGCATCAATGGCGCTCCACACGCGCCGGCCAAAATGTAAATCCATTCATCATCTTCTCCAAGCCCCCTCACCACGAGCTCATCGGCCCAGCGTGCCTTGTCGCTGTGCAGCGGTGCCTGGACGGCGGCCGGACAGCCGTCCTAGTCGCTCCCCGGACCGGCGCTCGGTTTCGTCGCCCATTCCGTCCCATCTTTCACAATCGTTTCTCAGGCACCAATTCCCGGGCCATCATACTCGTCCGCTATGCCATTATTAAGCGCCCGTGACTGAACGGCTCTACCCAACCGACAGTATACCATGACCAACACCCGGTCATTCCTCGGCCACACCAGCTGAAATGCTCACAAAGTCGTACGACTCTGAAGCGAAAGGAGGCTGAGGAACATCCCGACCAGATGATCCTCTAGTGCAGAAGCATCGGCAGCTGAAGACCGCACACGATTCGTTTTGGAGTCGCAATTTCACGGCATTGTTACAAGGTGAATAGATTATCCGCCAGCCGAAACAAGATGTACATCCGTAGCCATTGCGAAGCATACATTCTCCGTCTTATGCATCCCGTTGCACTCGAAGCTGCGCCGCAGCGTCCTCTACCTGGGTGGGTAGCGTCTTCTGATAAAGGTCCAGAGGGATATATCCGATATAGTGCTCACTGGCAGGGGGTTAGCTTACAATGCGAGCTGCCGTTGATTTACTCACTCGCCAAATCCCCCAACCCAGTAGATATGCTGTGTCCCCAGTCAGCTTCATCATTAAGCGCCGACGCATGGACGAACTTACATGAGGATCGAACCGCGCCCAGTAGGCGTTATGCTAGAGACCGAACGAATGAACACCAGAAGCGCTCGCTGCAGTTGGGCTTGTACACACCGGCACATCCTCTCCCCCTGGCAGCCAGTCCTCCGCATCCGGGTGCTTCTCGAGATAACAGTCCTTGACCCCGGTCCCGTCTTTGCCCGTCACAGTGACGTTCCCTATGAGAGCGACCCGCCCTCGCGACGCTGGGCTGTCCCAGCCTCTGCGCTCTCCTATCGGGTCGGGCACACGGACGGTGAGGGTCGCCGAATGACCTGGGGAGGCGAGGATGTTGCGGTTGTTTTGTGCGATGGGGAGGAATAGGAGGGTGAGGGATCCGTTCGCGTGGCAGCTGTCCCAGTCGCCTTACTCAGATAGATCAACAGCAGCGAGGTCCAAGTACGCACGAAGCAAAATACTCCATTAGACTGAATGGCTCTCCGGGTAGCGCCGTGTGGGTAGGAGGAAAAACAGTCGCGAGGCTGCCGATCGTCTCCTGTTGCAGCAGCTCCCGAGCGAGGAGAGCTGCAAATCCGCTCATCATCAACAAGATCGATCATTGTCGATGCTTCACAGATGCGCACCAGCATCTTCTACTGTCTCCCTTGCATTCGCAAACCCGGCGAGCGCGGCGAGCGTTAGCGCGAGCAACCGGAGCATGGTGATGAGCGAGGATAGGGGTGAGTCGCGACGCCGGCAAAGGCCAATGAAGTGGCACGTGAATTCAATAGTGCCATCGGGGATGGCTGGCTGCTATTATACCAAAGGCAGGTGACCAATTCTCCTCACGTTTACGAATGTTACACTGGTTTCAGCTTTAAATGTCCATTATGGTCATTATTTGTGCGATCAGTTGGCTGTGTCTGCAGAGAATCGCTGCAGAATCATGCCGAGATGGAAGCTGTCAAACAAGGTGTGGGGATGGCGTTAGGGCTCAATTAGTGGCGGTGTTGTCATTGATGGGCCTTTTGTCCCTTTGCTTTCCGCATGCTTCTTGCATGCTCGTCGTCATCCACAAGCAGGCGATGGACAATAACTCATTCCCCTCCCTCTCTTGTCCTCTCAGTCTCATGACCGCACTCTGTGCTAGCAATGCACAGCCAGTCGATGCTCAAAGCCGGAGCATGCCGCCCTCCTATTCTTCTCCCCGGCCTCTATTCCCACCCCGCTGCATCACGACCCACAGGCCACCCTAAGACTCACCCTCCCCCCACTGGCCATAGACTGTCCTTACTCACGCCCTTCACTTATACTTCTCTAGCAACCACGGAGCATGGCGACCTCCTCTCCTCCGCCCAGTTATCATAACCTTCCCCGACCCTCTCCAGGCGAGAGCGACCTCCCCCACCTCGCTATGCCAAACCGATTCGCAGCGCCGGTCGACCCGGCTACTGTCGACACACCGCTCCCTCCGTACCTCCGCCTCGTTGATCACTACTCGCTAACATGGCTTGCGACTCCGGTTATCTCGCTCATCTTCGTCGTCATTAAGCTCGTTCTGTCCTCGTTCGACGTCCAGGATGCAGTCGCCGACATGAAGGCGGATGTGCTCTCTAGCTGCCAGGCTGCCGAACAGGCTGCTACCGTGGCAGCCAGCTTGCCAAGATATATGGCAGAGGGCACGAACAAGGGCATAGTGGATGCTGTCAATGGGACGATCGATGGTGCCAAGGACATCCTTATCCTAACGTACGCCTTCGTGTCGCATATACGAGGTCGCCCATGCTCAATCCAAACAGATTAACCGCTCTGGAAGCCATCATCGACTTTATAGTCGACATGTACCGCTCTACCTTTCTGTGCTTCCTGGAACTCGTCATCCGAGGCGGCCTAGCGCTGCTCATCGGCGCGGTCCAGGAAGTCACTTCGTTCCTCGACACGACCCTTAGTGCAATCGGCAAGAACATCGCCAACGACGTCGCTACTGCGCAGAGCGCCGTCAACAGTTTCTTCAGCGTGATTAATGACGGACTCAGCCTTCTTCCTGGGTCCCCGCAGATCCCGCAGATCTCCCTCCCCAGCTTGGCTGAACTTGGCAACGTCACGATCCCGACAGATTTCGAGAACTCGCTTATCAGCTTAAACAACTCCCTGCCTACCCTCTCCACACTGAAGGATATGCTTACCGAATTGTAAGTTTGTTCGGACCATTTCCCAATCGATGCTGACCACTTCAGAATCGACACTCCATTCCAGGACCTTATTCAGGACATCAACTCCACGTTCAATGGCATAACATTCAACGAGAACGTGCTCACTGTCCCGCCGCAACAGCAGGTCACCTTCTGTAACGCTACGAGCCTCGACGATAGCATCGATGACCTGGGCAAGATCATGGCCAAGATCCCCATCATCGCCATTGGATTCGCCCTTCTGGCCATGCTCATCATCATCGGCGCGAACTGCTTCTGGCAGTGGTACCGCTGGCGCGTCCTCATGAAGCGCGTACACACAATGAAGGAGCGGTGGAATGCGGACGCGGCCATCTCTGGCATGTCCCAGGACCCGTTCGCGAATGAGCGCTCTACCCTCACGTTCATGGCCGAATCGCACCATATCATGATCCTCCAATGGCTCGAAGTCACTATTTTGAAGCGATTCTTCAAGACGCCGACGGCGAGGAACAACGTGCGCTGGTTCTTGGCTTATATCGCCTATCCGCCCGCACTGCTGTGCCTGGTCATTGGCATCGCTGGAATTCTCGCGGTGGAGCTGCAGCTGGCGTTGATCGCCCTCTTCACAAAGGATGCCCAGGGCCAAGTCAGCACCGCCGTCGACGGCCTCACCGACGCAATTAGCAACAGCCTCAACGCTGCTATTACGTCTCAGACCGGCAGCTATGTGAATGCCACAAATAACTACATCCTGTCTATCCAGCAGGGCATCGACGGCGGCGTTTTCGGGTGGGTCAACACAACGACAGTATCGCTAAACAGCACGATCGAAACATTCTATTCGGACGTTGTGACCGCTGTCAATACAGTGTTTGGTAACACGATCCTCGGTCCGCCTATCAATGAATTCGTAGCGTGCATTCTAGGCAGCAAGGTCGAGCATATCGAGGAGGCGCTCACTTGGATCCACGACAATGTCCAAGTCAAATTGCCGCTCATGAGCGCGGATATTCTGCAATTGAGCAACACCAGCCAGGCCGAAATCTCTACGACTATCCGCAATGCGGCCGTCGGCGATCCGGATGTTAACGGAGGCAGTCAAGGTCTCGCAGACCAACTCATAGCCAAGTATACCAATTCGCTCTACACGGAACGATGGATGTTCGGCATCTTCATTGCTCTCTGGGTGATCGTGGTTCTGGTCGCGCTTGGCATCCTCCTCTGGCATCATTGGGGCAAGCACGCTGTCTATAGATGGAAGAAGGCTCGGTGGGAGAAGAAGCGGGCTATGTTAGGAGAGCCCGTTGAGAAGGCGCCATTGAACGAATCCGCACTTACGGAGAAAGGCGAGGAGATCAAGCCGGAAGACTCATTCTTGCCGGTCATCGTCACTCCCGAACCGACATCATCCAAGAATCTGCCGCAGCGGCCGTCGCCAATGCCGTCACCTGGGCTGCCCCCATTCCCTGCACCACCGCCGAATTCACGAGGTTCTCCCATCATCAATGTGCGGCCTTTCTCCCCGCCGTCCGTTGTGCCATTAGGCAGAGTCATGTCACCAGAGCTGCCTGCTTATTCGGCTCGCTCCGCTCCGCGTCAGCTCACGCCAAGCGTCAGGCTGCAAGAGATCAATCCGTTCGCAACGCCTTTCGACGATCGGGTAGAAGACCGCTACCCTCGCCCTTCCTTCAAGAACCACGCATTGTAGTAGTATATCTCACCAACCGCATTGAACCAGACTATGTCGCGTAGTATATTTGGACAAAATGATGTCGCATAGTATTATAGTCACATGGTACATGTAATATGTCATATCGATACATCATGTTAACGACCGCCGTTGGGATGTTGGTACGGCTGCAACGCGGGGGGGTGCTCCTTGCCAGTCTCGTCGTCCGCTTCGGCTAAGAGGGGATGCTGTCCGTTGATATGTTCCCCTTCCCCTTCAGCCTTCTGGTCTCCGAACATCAGCATTATTGGCGGAAATATTTGAACAAGGGGTTGACCTCTTTCTTCGCCTTGCTGTGCTTCGAGTATCCGTATTCTGGCGGCACGATGTCGATGAGGAAGTCGAACTGGTCGCTCTGGCCCACGGCTCCAGCGACATCGACCCTCTGCAGCGTCCTTCGCTTATTCAACTCGGCCAGCATCCAAGCGCGGGATGTGACCTCCGATATGAATACTGCGGACCAATCAGATCTCACTCTCGTCTCTCGTGGCAAGGAACACGCACTTTCACATGCCTTTGATAGGAGTAAAGGTGCTGCGATCTCATTGTTAGTGTATGCCCGAGACGACCAGAGAAGCCGAGTGCATACCGTCCGATGAGATCATCTACTTCTCAAACTTGGTCAGCGCTGCCGCAACGATGGACCAATGAGCATGCGCACCTTGACGTCCGGGTCCATCTTCATGACTTTCTTTATCCGTGCCAGCGGCAACGTTGTCTCCTTCAAACCATCTTCCCGCATCGTCTCAGCTTGATCCATCTGACGCTGCCAGAATTCTCGCAGCCATGACTCGAGTTGGGGCGGTAGAGATGGTTGTCCGGCTGACATGGTGGGCGTTGTTGATGGACCGCGTTCGGCGCGATCAGCCAAGGAAGCAATTCTGCGGGCGTGTCTTACTGATGTCGTTACTCCGAGCCCGCCGCGCTCGCCTCCATCGCTGAACAGATGTCGAGGAAAACGTCATGATACCATTAGGTCAATGCGTGGAATACTCTATCATCTATGCATGCTATGCGTACAACACTTCCTAACAACGTAACATGTCTATGGGGTATATAGAAACAAATTGGGCATGGGAAAAAAGAAATCTAGTCGCTATCGGTATCCTCCGGCTTTGGCCCGCCGTGCGTGAGCCAATTGAGTTTACGAAGCCGCCGGCGCTCTTCCTGTGCCTTCATCTGGTTACGCGTCACCTTCTTCTTCTTCTTGGACGGCGTGGCCACACCACTCGCCGGCTTCGAGTCTTCCGCGCCAGAACCGGCCGGTGTCGGAAGAGTGGAAGCGTTGGGCGTGGTGCCCGCAGGCGTTGCAGATGGAGTGTTGCTCCGACTGGACTTGGCCGTCTTGACATCCAAGAACGCGTCCTCAACGATTGCAACCTTGCCTTGCTTGGTCAGGATACCCGCATTCACGTTCCAGATTTCGGGGCAGAGCGCGCTAACGAATTCGTCGTTGTGGCTGATGATGATAACCGCACCGGTCCAGTCCCGGATGGCGACTGCGAGACCACCCAAGGCCTCTCTGTCCAGGAAGTCTGTCGAATACTGTCAATACGTGCAAAGAATATGGTCATAAAAGCTTACTCGTCGGCTCATCCAACACGAGCAACTGGGGGTTGTTCCACATGGCCGCAGCGATGACGACCTTGACCTTCTGACCACCTGAGAGGCCCTTCATCTCGTTGTATTGCGCGATGTCTCCATCAAGGCCGACATCCTCCAGATGCTTACGCACAACGGCAATCGACGTCTCGCGCGTGCCAGCGCCTTCTCGGGAGGACTCGATATCATCGAATTGCTGGATAAGCTTGATAAAGCCCTTCGCGATGAGCTCTTCACGAGGAACCCAGGTGTTGTGCCGATG
This sequence comes from Calocera viscosa TUFC12733, assembly GCA_001630345.1. Classification (NCBI taxonomy): domain Eukaryota; kingdom Fungi; phylum Basidiomycota; class Dacrymycetes; order Dacrymycetales; family Dacrymycetaceae; genus Calocera; species Calocera viscosa. The sequence continues at coordinate 12,361 of KV417302.1, read as the reverse complement.
GTCCAGCCCACGCCACTTGATTTCATACTGGAGACTCTTCTTGTGCTTCTGGCGACCCATGATCATGTCCAGCTTGCGACGCTCCCCGTTCTTGCCCACAAATTCGACTTCCAGCTGTGCCTTCTCCTCATCGGTCAATATGCGAGTTGACTTTTCAAGCAGTTCGCGATCGTGTCCATCCTGGTAACGCCACTGAATGTACTGAACTGGCGTCTTCTCCAGATGACGGTCGATATGGTGGGTGGCATGCTGCGCGACGTACCCGACACGCAGACTGGGATGCTTGACAACGGTGCCTTCTTGGGGAGACGTCTCGCCCGTAATGAGCTTGATGAGTGTCGACTTGCCGGCACCGTTGGGGCCGATAACACCAACGCGGCTCGACAGAGTCAGCGCGCAAGACACGTCCTTCAGCTGCGGTATGGCCTTGCCCGGGTATGCGAAAGTGCAATGCGACAGCTTGAGAATGGCTCGAGTGTTTGACCTTACACCCATGAGCGAGCCTGGCGGCGGGAAGGCGAACCTGAACAAGCCGTCAGCACGTGTCATTCTTGCGGCATGCTCATTGGACTCACTTGATGGAAGTTGCGGCAAGAGTGTAGTAGGACTTAGCCTCGGGGTGCTTCTCGACGAAGGCGGCCAGGTTGCCCTTATAGTACACGAGCTTCTTTGTCTCGTAGTGAATAATGTCGGTAGTAACGGAGTCGAGGAAGCCAGAGTCGTGAGAGACGATAAGGCAGGTCACCCGCGTCAATGAACACAGATAGTCCTGCACCCACTTGACCGAAGCAGCATCCAACTGTTGAAACTGTGAACACGCAGCTCTCGCAGTTGCAGCGTTTACGTACGTGATTGGTAGGCTCATCCAGGAGCAACAAATCCGCATTGTACAACATGGCACGAGCGAGCTCAAGCTTCATCTTCCAACCACCGGACAGGGAACCCACTGTCTCCGCCTGCCTCGCATCGTCGAATCCGACCTCTCGCAATTGAGCGGCAATCTTCTCGCGAGGAACGCCCTTCAGCTGTTTATCGGCAGCAATGAAGTCCAAAATCGGCAGACCGGCATCTTCGCCCTGAAGCGAGTGCTCCACCATGACAGCACGGAGCTCAGACTGGGGAGGGAAGTTCTCAACCTTGCCGTCCCGGATCGCTTTCATCAGCGTGCTCTTTCCTTGACCATTGCCGGCGCAAATGCCGTAACGGCGACCACGGTAGAGCCGGAGCGTCGTGTGGTTGAGAAGCAGTAGCGCACCGTAGGCCAGCGAGAACAGGATGTCGCACAACAACTCGCCCTCTTGGTCGTCACCAGTGGCCGCTGGCGCGTTCTTGGCCTATTCGAACATCATCAGTTAGAGTCCGGGGCATGCAACATGTTACGTACCCGATCGGCGTCCATGAAGGCTTGCCTGACAGTGCCGCCCAACTTCTTGCCCTCATCTGGACCTCCGACCCACCACCCGAGATACACGCCGAGGCAGCGGTCCCATGCCTTGGCATCAAAGTTGCGGTCCTTGACGAGGTCCGCGACAAGAGCAGCGCTCCACTGGAGCGATTTCTCGAGCTGTGGGTGGAAGGGCGTCGGAGTCGGCGAGTTGGGTCCGGCTGGCATGAGCAGGAACTCGGGCAGACTCGCGAGAATGACGGCGTATACGGCATCGGTCTCGGCCTTGATGTCGCGAGGTGGAGGTGGAGTGAAGGTGGCGGATGCACCGGCCTTTAGGAGCGTGGTGAGAGCGGTGTTGGCGAAAGCGCGGACTTCGGGGAAGCTGGCGCCCTTGGCGATCTGATCCACACCGGGAACAAGGGCACTGAGGTAGCGCGCTGCGACAGCGGGATCGCGGACTAGCTTGACGAGGTTGTCGATGACAATAACAGTGAGACGCTGTGTCTCCGTGCTGCGCTCGTTAAGAGCACGGGAGAGCAGGGGCACCATGACAGCGAGTGTGGACGCTGTGACCTCGGCCACAAATGTGTTCGAGGCAAGCTTCTTTACGCAGGCCGGTACGGCATCAGGGCGCGCCATGCATCCCACCAGGTCGGGAACGAACGGCTGGATATCCTGATTGTCAATGATTTTGCACAGGGCCATTGCGCACGCAGTGGCAGCAGAGGATACCTGGAAAGGCACAGTATCAGATCAATGCGCAGTTATGAGCGCATATATGCGGATGGAACGCACCTCGCTCTTGGTGTCATGCATGGCATGCTCGATCTTTGGCAGAATCGATGCCAGCTCCTGCGACAGCTGTTCCTTCGACGTAGGGATCAGGGCCTGGATGGCCTTGAGCACTCCGACCTTTGTCCGCCACTTGCCAGCTTCCAACACGTCCTCAAGGACTTGCAGGGTGAGCCGCGTCGCCTCCGGCGGAATGAGCTTGAGGATCGCCTTGACAGCCTTGTCGGCGGCCGCGCGGACTACGTCGCCCTTGTCCATGTATAGCTCGAAGAGGGTAGGGATTGTGTCCAGCAGAGCGGGGTCGACGCCATGGCCGCATACACGCGCAAGTGCATGCAGACCGACTGCAGCGGACTCGCGCTCGTAGCCGGACTTTTTGTTGTTTGCAAAGTTGGTGAGGGTGGAGAGGACGGCGCTGTCGCTGTGATCGCTGTCAGATAAGGTGTCATAGACGAGAGGGGGAACCCATACGTGAGAGATTGTAATCCAGAGTGCTTGACCTGGAGGGCAAGCTTCTCCGCTGCGGCCTTTGCATCAGCATCGTTGGGCGCATTTTTGAGACCGTCTAGAAGGGCGGGAAACTGGCTCTCCTGCACAGCGACAGGAGACATGATAGGCGGAGGATGGGGTAGAAGGAAGGAAAGGTTGAAGAGGGAATTAGATGAGGGTATAGATGGGTTGTGGTCGTCTAACGGTATGCCCTGATTAATTGCCAGTTGTCAGAGTCCGGCCCAGATTGGGCGAGGCGCGGTGTGATTGACGGGTGGGCGCTTGGAGGAAATTGCCTCCCTTGCAGTGCGTGGATGGCCGCAAATTTTGGAGACATTGCAGCCGGCCACACCGGATTCGCCCATACGCGCCAAGCCTGCTCGCACGTGCAAAGGCTGAGCACACCGTGCTTCCGAGCCCATCGTCGTTCTCCCTGCGGACGTCATCACAAGGGTCTGCTCTTGCGCTGAGCCGGAGCTATGCACTCCGGCCCACATAAGTACCCGTGAGTGTCGTGCGCCCCTTCAACCCATCCAGTCCTCCTTCCACGGGCTCATGTTGACCCTCCCCCTTCTGCTCTGCATAGCAGGTCTTGCAAATGCACAGCTAACGCCATCCCCCATTTTCACCCCTCCGCCGGCAGACGCAGGAACGACACCAGCTCCGCAGCAGACCGTACCCAACCAGCAATGGTCGAATCTCCTTGGTGACCTTCTCTACTTCTATGAGGCCCAACGAAGCGGACAGCTTCCCGATGATAACAGAGTTTCTTGGCGAAATAGCAGTGGGCTGCAGGATGGAAGCGACGTGGGCCTTGACTTGTCAGGAGGGTACTATGATGCAGGCGGTGCGTCTGCGTGCATCTCGGATTGTCCATAGCCCCTCTGACCATCATTCAGACTACATCAAGGCATCCTACCCTCTGGTATGGGCTGCCTTGGTCTGCCAGAATTCCTGCTGATGTCCACAGTCTTGGGTCTTGACAAGCGTGTGTTGGGGCGCCACGGTCTTTGGGCAAGGCTACGACCTCGCCAATCAGACTGCTTACCTTGACGAGATGTTAAGATGGGGATTGGACTGGTTAATAGAGGTATGTACTGCTGTGTACACTTCTGAGTCATGCTGATTGGCTCAGGCGCACCCCGACAATAGCACATTCTTCGTTCAAGTGGGTGATGGTAGGCAACGTCCAACAAGGGGCTATATACAAACTGACAATTGTCCAGATACCATCGACAACAATTATTGGGGAGGAGATCAAGACATCCCAACCCCTCGGCCGTCATACCAAGTCAAGGATACCAAGTATGTCCTCTGAATCACATTTTGAGACCATGCCTGACTGCACCCAGCCCAGGCACCGATGCCACCGCGCAAGCCAGTGCTGCCTTCTCCTCTTGTGCATTTCTTTATGCCGGCGGCATTCTCAACTCAACATCAAGTGCGACCGCACCATCAGGTATAGAGAATAAGACCTACGCCAATACGCTCCTCCGCCATGCCGTCGGATTATGGGAGCTCAGTGTCAATGCTAGCGGTGGCATGGACGTGTATCAGGTGAGCAGTGCCAAGTGTGTATACCAAAGCGGAAACTCAACTTTTCCCAGGACGCGGTACCGGCAGTTGGCGATGCATATCCTAGTTCTGGTATGTCTGTTATATGATGCGCCTTTGCAAATTACTGAGTTTGCATCCAGGCTACGGCGATGACCTGGTTCGTTGAAGGATCCCTCCGCCTCCTCATCCCTGACTCTGTCTGTAGACTCTGGCTGCTCTCTTCATGGCATTGGCCACTTCGTCTTCGTCTGCCTATCAACAGGCACTGTTGTACTACTCGAAATACAAGCTTTCTGGCTCCAACGCTGTTCTCAACTGGGATTCGAAGATCCCCGCCGTTTACACCCTCTTCACCGAATTGGCACTTGCCCGCCCTGCCTGGGCAGGCGCTGCAAATCTGACTGGATGGAGATCTGAAGCAGAGCGGTGGATGGATGGTGTCGTCTCTGGTGGCAAAGGAGGCGCATACATGACCGGCGGTATGAGTTGCCATTCACGATTGAAGTCAGTTTCCTGATAGGTGTCCAGGTGGTCTACTGTACTATCCGGGAGATTCAGACTCTGCATCATTGAATCCAGCATTGAATGCCGCGATGGCATTGACTCACTACGCACCGATAGCATCCACGTCAGACAAGACAAGCGCCTACCTCGACTTTGCAACCTCGCAGCTCAACTACACCCTCGGAGACAACCCGATGTCAGGTACACTAAAGTGCTTCTTCTATCGGGTTAAACTGACTCTCCTGAAGCCGTATATGTGGTCGGTATCAATCCTAACTCGCCTAACCGAGTTCATTCCGCAATGGCAAGCGGCGGAGACAACATCAATGCTATCGATACCGACCCAGATGGGCCCGACTTACACGTCCTATATGGTGCTGTTGTTGGCGGTCCGGACAAGGACGACAAGTTTTGGAATATCCGTTCGGATTACATCCAGTCGGAGGTGAAATCCCTAGTGAACCCTCCTCGAGAGTTACTGATTTCATTCAATCAGCCAGCACTTGACTATGCGGCACCCCTTTTGACATTGGCTGCGTTCGCCGTGATGAACAATCCCACCGATCCGTACTTTACCGCTCTCCAGGCGGGCGCTTACTCTCCACCCAGCGGACACCCCTGCGATGATTCTTGGGCGTGTCATTCTGGTCTTTCTGAGGGCGGGAAGATTGCCTTGGGCGTGGTCATAAGCGTCGTAGGTATCGCATTCTTGCTGTGTATAGTGTGGTTTGTGTGGAGGATGCGGAAGCGCTAGCCTGCCCTAGATCGGCAATCTTCATCGGACAATCACTGTACTTTACCATTGTTACGTATTTATTACCATAACTTCTAAGAGATCAATTAAGAACCATGTGGTCCTGTTCGCCTTGCTTTCTTTATGATGATGACCTGTTGTCCATAATCCGCGGGGGCCGAGCCCCAGGTCCCGTCCCTCTCGGGAAAGCGTGCTGCTGCGTGCTGTGCACCAGTCGTAAGCCTTCTTCATACATGACCCTTACCCACGGGCTCTTGTTCGCCTGTGTCTTTGCTTTGCTCTCTCTGTTTCTCTTCTTTCGCAGCGAACTCTCTCAATCAACATCCAAGATCAGCTCAGAGACAGCTGTGATAACCATGTCGGGAAAGAGAAATGTCGCTTAGTGAGTCGGGCGGTTCATTGTCGAAGATGGTCCTCATCAGCGCCGTCCCTCTAGCTTTGTCAACTGGTATGTTGTCGATCCCCTAACCTTCCTCCACCCCTAAACCTCTGCATCAGGGGAATATATGGCCGGAAATACTTCCCGCAGCAGATACCAGCCGAAAACCTTACGTCAGTGGATGGCTGATAGTCCGTTTTGGAGCTTGACCTTGAACGGCCCCTTCAGGCACATTCTCTATTCATTTGCGAATGTTCGGCCCGAGTCTGGCGAGGTGTACTTGTCGGACCTATGGGCCGACGAACAGATACATTACGAAGGCGACTCTTGGAATGACCAGGGCACTAACCTCTACGGCAACTTCAAGCAACTGTACCTGCTCAAGAAGAAACATCGGTCAGTATTCTATGGGATGAGTAAACCTAAAACGCTTATGCACGGCGCAGCCAGCTGAAGATTCTCCTCTCCATTGGCGGCTGGACCTATTCGAACAACTTTCATCCAGTTGTGGTGTCTCCTCAACTGAGAGCGAACTTCGTGCAGTCCTCCATTAGGCTGCTGGAAGATTACGCTTTAGACGGACTTGATCTGGATTACGAATATCCTCAGGATGACGACCATGCCCGGGGTTACGCTGACTTACTGCGGGAGCTACGGCACGGTCTCGATCAGCATGCTTATCAGAAACGAGCAAACTACCGATTCGCCCTGACGGTTAGAGTTTCGATCCAGGACCGAGTCTTTTGCTAACTGTAAGCAGATCGCAGCACCTTGTGGTCCACAGAACTACGAAAAGCTTCATGCTGCAGCTATGGATCAATCGCTTGACTTTTGGAATCTTATGGTCTGCAAACTGTGCAACGCTGTCGGAACAAAACTGACTTTGGGCTGCATAGGCGTACGACTATGCGGGCTCGTGGGACACAATTGCCAACCATCAAGCGAATGTCTTTGGTGGTCCGGTATCAACTTCGGCGGCCGTACAGTGGTATCAGAGCCAGGGCATTCACCCGAGCAAGTTGGTCATTGGTGAGAAGCTTCTAATGGAGACGCTCTGTCGTGAATGACCAGCTCTCAGGGATGCCTCTTTACGGGAGAAGTTTCATGAATACGAATGGCCCAGGATCGGCATTCTCCGGAGTGGGTCCTGGAAGTTGGGAGGCAGGCAGCTACGACTATCGTGCTCTGCCCCTCACAGGCGCCTACGAGCAGGTCTCCCGCGAGCAAATAGCAAGCTGGTCGTATGACCCGAACAAGCGGGAAATGGTGACGTACGACAATGCCGAGGTTGCGTGGTTGAAGGCAGACTGGATCAATCAAATGGGTCTCGGAGGTGCGATGTTTTGGGAGCTGAGTGGGGACAAGAACACGGGTGGCCGAGACGGCATGGAGGGCGGCGAAGGAAAGGTGGAGGTCCCGGGTCAAAGCCTCGTGCACGTAGTGAAAGATACCCTTGGGTGGCTCGACCAGACGCCCAACTGGCTGCAATACGAAGGCGCCAAATGGGATAATCTTCGTAACGGTATGTAGCCCTGCCGCTAGGCATAATCAACTATATGCGACTTGCAACGGATATCATTCATTGAGAGTATGCTCTGGGGATGTGTGATGTTGTAGGATGCGCAGACTTGCTGAACTGAATAGGTGTAATCGAGACAGGGAATAAGAAGAGCAAATGGCGCTGGGAAAACAAGCGTCCATATCTCTACGGCATCTACTGCAAAGCAGATTGCGGCCTAATCGGGTATGAGTGACTTAACGATGGAGAGAAAGGGGTAGCGCATACCGGCTGCTGGGTTTGTCCCACTGCCACACTTGCTGTATCCACCTGGCAAGGTTGATCTTGCGCTTCTGCGATTCAAGGATCCACGGGTGCTGCAGAAGCTCGGTCGGCGACGGGCGTTTAGAGTCGTCAAGGCAGAGACTAGCGCCATGTCATCAGCTAGTGACACAGAGTCTGCATTTGGACTGACCATTGACGGAAGAAGTCCTTCATCTCGTCACTCCAATCACCCGCCGCGTCATCTAGCGTGGGAGGCTGTGAACCGACGATGTACGTTATCAACTCGATGGGCCCAAGGTCAACCGGGTAGATGGGTTCGGTTCGCGCGAGTTCCATCAAAGTGAGACCGAGGGACCAAACGTCCGACCGCACAGAGTACTTGGCACCCTGGATACGTTCCGGCTAGAACACTCGAATCAGCGTCTGTGGGCGCTAAGCCGTCCAGGGATACGTACCGCCATGTAGTATGATGTGCCCGTAAACGTACCAGCATAGCTGTCGACGAGCTCACCAGAAACGCCAAAGTCGATAAGTTTGGGTATGCCGGCCGCAGTGAGCAGAATATTGGACGGCTTGATGTCTGGGGAAGGGAGTCAGCTATCGTTCCACCTGTCGACAGAACGGGCTCGCCTCTATGAATGATATTCTTGGACTTGAGATATTCCAGGCCTTTCAAGCACTATATCGCTGAGTCAGCATTGAACTCAACAGTAATTAATTGCAAGCGCACCCCTTCGGCAATCTTGGCAATGACCTTTTCGCTGACAGCAGCGCGTTCCTCGCGCATCCTGTCGCGAACAGCTTCCAGAGAACCTCCTACGAATGCATGAGAAACGGAATGAGCATGGCACGACTAGCACACCTTCGCAATATTCCATTAGCACGTTGATCAAAGAGTCCCCGGCGGACAGGTATGTGCCATGGAATACGACAATGTGAGGGTGTTTGCAGTTGGCAAGGAAATTCAGCTCGCGTCGAAGCTGCTGGATAGGAGCAGACGGTGCGGGTATAGTCTGCAACGATTGTCAGACGGGATGCAGCGGGGACGTGTCATTATGCGCACCTTTCGAGCCCATATCAGTCCGGTTGCGATCTCCTTGACCTTGTCGACACTTCCTCCTGCGCCTTCTCCGAGTCGTTCGATGACCACGAAATCCTTGTCACAATATACCTTGCCATTGGGATCTGCGGAAGAGTTTTCCGAGTCGGAATCCGAATCGGTGGGGTGAATGGTCCACTCCTTGATGGCGTCCGCCAGCGAGCTCACGCTGCTGCTTCCGCTGAGTGCAGACAAGGTGGTCGTCGTTGACGCGGCAGACGATCCCGCAGTCATCGGCGGACGAAGCGTAGGCGTATTGTAAGAGACATGGTTGTACATGGACGTCTCATCCTCCGAGGTGGGCGATGCGGGCCGAGAGTTGAAGGTGCCATTAGACGAGCCGCTGCCGAGGGCGCCTAAGTCGAGTTTGATGTGCGGAGTAGCTGAGCGGGAATGAGGCGGACGAGGTATATTGAGCAGTGGAACAGGGGTAGCGCGATTGCTCGGAGGCGTGGGAACGATGGTTGGTGGGCTGACTGACGGGTGTCGAACCGGCGTGGGCGTTATCGTCTGATCGAGAGACGACTGTCTAGCTGAAGGCGCCGGGGAAGGGTCACGCGCTGGGATTGCGAGATTGAGACGAGGACCGTGTAGCAATGGCCGTCCACCCGCGGGTCGAGCTCTACGGGGAGGTATGGGCGCCGGCGATGTATCCATTGTCGAAAGAGAGTGTACAAAGGGACGTGTCCGAGTCGAGCGGTAGAGTGGGTAAAGGAGAAGACGGAGAGGAGGCTACAAAGCCGAAGCACCTGCCGCGCAGAACGTTCTCTGATGGAAGGCGGAATAAGTAGTCCTCGGGGACGTTTGTCAGAAGGAGGAGGGGGCCGATCCCAGGCGGTGCATCCAAGCTTAGCAACCAGCAGAGATGTCGAGAGGATGGTCCTCCGAGCTGGGCACGACGAGGCAAGGGGGTAGGCAGCGACACGCTGCAGAAACGCGGTCGACCGGTGGCGAGTCAGCTCACCGTCGCCAGGGACCGCTCTTCACGCTTGGACGTCACCGTCCTCGACCGCATCTCGGCCATTATTGATCGACCTTAGTCGCGTTTCTAACGATTATCACCTCATGAAGGTGGCACTAGCTTCTACAAGAACCATCATCGCCTGGCAATAACCAGCGTTTTAGTTTCAGGGCGCATTTACTTCGTCCGTCGTTATCTGCACCGCCATCATCCTCGTCATTGCCTCCAATCTTCTTAGCGCGTCGCTATATCAGGCAGAGCCTCCAACAATTCTCGACCGCGGACTGATTACCCTTCGCTCAGACTCTTCGCAATCTTCTTGCCTACATTCCGGCTGCTCGTTCCTCCCTGTGCATCCTGGGTGTTTCGTCATCATTACAGGCAATATGACGCGGTTCGAGAGATCATGGTGGTCCCAGTGTAGCTCCACCACAACGCTCAAGCCGCGGGCTGTGATGCTGGACGTTTTGTAACAGTTCCTGTCTGGACACAATGCTTCAATACCTTACTATAACTTGCATCTTCGAACCAATTGATGTGTCATCCCCAAAAGACCCTCTCCTGGCCACGAGTACAAAAGGATGCACTGGACATTGCACAGACTTTCCTCACGTCCCAGGCCCTCCAAACCAATAACAGCTGCAGGAACAAGGAAAACACCGCTCTTTCTATGGAATATTGAGCCTCTGTGATTGACAGTTGCACTCAGGTCCCCAGAACAACCCACCCAGCACCCTTTGAAGTATGGCCTAATAGGGTTATCCCCTGTCCTACCAATGTGCACACCTCAACCCTAACCATGTGGACCCTAACCCTGCAAAAGGACCCTAACCCGCTAACCTACTCCAAGCACCTGACTACCACCTACCCTCCCTTTCTAATCTATAGGGAAATAGCCGTGGGTCGGGGTCAGAGTCAGCCAAATTCTGCGGCCAAAAAGATTGCACAGCCACTGGCGCGGTGCACCCCATGTGGCAATGATCGACAAATCATTACCATATAGCTCCGTCACGCTGCCTACAAGCACACAGACACACATTCTAGCCGTGAGTACAACAATAACACATGCTAGAGCCTACCGATACATGCAGATTAACTGTATCTAAGTACCTTTGCTGCACAGGTTAGGGTCAGGGCTAGCTATATAGCAATGGCTATGTTATATTCACACCGAACTGCGTGTCTATACATGTATAATAACCGTTGCATGCGATCTATAGGGAAATAGCCGTGGGTCGGGGTCAGAGTCAGCCAAATTCTGCGGCCAAAAAGATTGCACAGCCACTGGCGCGGTGCACCCCATGTGGCAATGATCGACAAATCATTACCATATAGCTCCGTCACGCTGCCTACAAGCACACATACACACATTTTAGCCGTGAGTACAACAATAACACATGCTAGAGCCTACCGATACATGCAGATTAACTGTATCTGATGTCCACTGTATTTCATCCTCTCTATATCTGCAAACTGTGCTCCGGAAATTTTCCCGTAACATATTAAATGGGAAGAAATAAGTCCCGATTTCGATTTTAAGCGGCTTAAACAGGTGATTCTTGATTGTTAAGCCGCTTAAACCACTTAATTTTGCCCATTTAGAGTCCCGAGTTAGTTCGGAATCAGTGGAACACTTTGTGGAATGACTGTAACTACACTCCGTAGTACTGTTGGGTGTGTTATAGACCATATCGAGTGCATAAAGGGCACAATATGTAGCTGAACATCTATGAGCAGTGGTAATGATCTTACCCATTTTTTGCCCGGGTCGGGGTTAGGGCTAGGCCCATAAGCCCGAATCCGCGTTAAAATCGCCACGCAGCTCCGGTCCCAGAGTTGTGTGGGACCCTATTCCACTTAAAATTCCATGCAACTCTGCTCCCAGGGTTGCATGGAATCCTTGGACCCTGATTCCACACAACTCCGGCCCCAGGGTTGCATGGAATCCTTGGACCCTGATTCCACACAACTCCGGCCCCAGGGTTGTATGGCACACTGTACCCTTATATTTCCATGCAACTCCGGTCCCTGGGTTGCATGGCACCGTCGCTTACTCGATAGAATAAAAATCATTCTTGGTTTTCCCTTCATTGCGCCTCTTTTTGCTCGTCCTATTGCGTCGCTCTCTTTTGCCTGATTGCATCGCACTCTTTCGCACCGCCCAGCGTACACTATTATTGCCCAATCGTCTCTCCCCTTCCTTTCCGCTCTCCCACACGCATCAGCCGAGATGACGCCCAACCAGCCCACCCTGCCTACTTGAACGCGTTGCGAGCACTGCGCTGGCTTCATCTCCGGTCGGTCTACCTTGTCTCCCACGTCCTAGCCTTGGCCACAAGGCTCGCCTGCTCTGGCTCATCCCCAGGAGCGGGCGATCCCCCGTTCCCACGCCTCTTCCCGCGGATCACCGGATGTGCACCGCCTGATCACCCTCGGCAAACCCTATCTCCGCCATCTAGGGCCAAACAGCGCATGGTCAGGGTTAGAGTTAGCCCGAAAATGGATGGTTTCGTGGTCCAAGGGTCCCAATCGGCACCCGTAAAGTCACACCATATCAGGTCCCTTAAATTGCGGAAGTAACAACTGACGCAGAATGGGCAAAGTATGATCTGCGAAATCCCGCAGTTAATACTTTGCAGTGTTTGGGATATGCTCC